>CANNZV010004226.1:0-45119 GCA_947561585.1 Caprella mutica
TGTAGTGACAATTGAGACATTTAGTGTACGTGACGTCATCACAGCAACACTTTAAAAAGAAAATTGTCACTACTTATCACGCTATTGTCATCACTATGTATATTTTTTATACTGTGGTCTAAACCAATGGCGCCCCTCCCACTCACATCAGTTTAACAGAATGCACGGAAAGGAGATGATGTGTGTGTTAGACTCGCTCTACCTCATGAACTTCTCGAAACCCTATTTTTTAAAGATTCAACAGTTACTTTCGAATACAGATAATTTCTATGATAAAAAAGTGTACGATTTGATTATTAACTTTGCTTTGACATCTAACTAAAACTATAATTCTATTACAGTAATAACGAGGTGAACAGAGAGAATTCTGTATGCTCAAATCATAATAAATTCACAACATAAAGTATTATTAAACCATAAAAATTATAAGAATTTATCCATTGGTCAAAACTTATACTTCTCAAAAAAAAAAGACAATGCTACTGACTATTTTCGACTAATTTATTGCACGAAAGTTTGAGATTAAATTACATTATAAGAAAAAAGAAGCAATGGCCTGCCTGGGTGTAGGTCAAGAGCCCCCCCGGTCAAGAGCCCCCCCGGTCATGAGCCCCCCTAGGTCATGAGCCCCCCTAGGTCATGAGCCCCCTAGGTCATAAGGCCCCCCGGTCAAGAGCCCCTCCCGGTCATGAGCCCCCCTGTTTTTAAATCCTTATTTACCTATATTATTTAATCCTTATTGACACTTTTGTGTAGTTCATTACTGATTATACATAAAATATATGTATATGGGGGGGCGTGCCGCCCCCCGAACCCCCGTGCCAGGTCATTAAACAATCATGAAGTGTGCAGTACAACAATCTAGCGGATACAACAAACTACATTAGCAACTCTCAGTTATTTCTATCTAAGTAGTTCTTCATTTGTTTAACTAGGTAAATAAGGATTAAAAAAACATGGAGGGGGGGCTTATGACCTAGGGGGGCTCTTGACCGTACCCCGGCCTGCCTATACACGTATATCCAGAAAGTTAGTGTGACGTCACGACTTGATCATTTTATTAGATTGAATATAAAATTTAAATATTCTTAACTCTTGTTGACATCTGATAAGCATGGAGAAAATATATGTATTAATTACCATACAACGGAAGTAAATGAAAAATAAAAGTATTTTATGTACAGATGCAATCAATATATCGCTTGTTTGCGAGAACAGTGTCATAACTTTATAAAAGTTGTTTTTCAGGAGAGGCGTATTAGTATTTGTAATGTAAGTACATTTAATGGTATATCGTTAGGACATTTAGCCTCTCTAGCGGTATATTTTAAAGATTCAATGATGATTTTTTACCAAAAAAATCAGCATTTTATGATTAATATATCTACATGGATAACTCTAAAATACATGTTTTTGTACTTATGACGTTGTTGCTGCAAACAAGCGATATATGAAAAAGGTTTAACTTACCCTTTTTGTTACATAAGTAAACCACCATAAAAATATCATTCATGAACATAAGTTGCATGGTGGGATTAAATATCTCCCACCTTATAATGCAGCATATTATTTTCATTTACATTCAGTACTATTGAGTTTAATTATATATAATGATAAAAACCACCTATGCAACTTGGTACTTTTTTATTCTCAAATCTTATGACTCAAAGAATTAAAAGTCTGTTTCAGATACAAGGGACTCGTAGAGTCAGTCAGAGAGGAAAGTGGCTCCGTGAACAAATTTATCTACCACGATTCGTTGGTCAAGCTCAGGTATGAAGAAAATCAGTTACTTAATTAAAAAGAATGTGGTTGCGAAAGATGGAACTGACAGATGGAAGAGGAAATGAAGAGTTGATGTTAAGTTACCTAAATTCCTACCTAGCAAAAACTGTAAGAGGAAAATGAGAAGAGATAGTAAATGAAGCATGCAAGCCTACATTAGCATTATCCTCTAAACCAGAAAGTAGTGTTAAAAAATGTGTTGAGATTAAAGGGGCCTTTACACGGTAAGTGCTCAGTGCCACTTTGTGGTGACACTGCTCTATGCCACGCCCACTTTGCTACTTGCCCCACCCTTTTTGACAAAACTTGGTGGTGACCAAGCTATCGCTCTGAGAGCGAACGCTCACCACAAAGTGCCACTGTCTGTCAGTAGCGATTAACAGACAATCAAAAACTCCTTCCATTGGCCTGGTTGAAGAGCACCCATGACTATGGAAAATAAAATCTAAAGATTATAAAGATAAAACACTAACAGCGTTAGTGTTTAATAGCATATTAGATGCTAACCACGATACTAAAGTGTCGGTGCCCACCAAAGCACATTCTGCTCGTGTAAAGGCGCTGAGCTAATTGGTGGGCAGTGTGGTGAATAGTGGTGCCGTTGGCACCACTGATGATGTACTATCAGAGAAAAGAGTCACTGTGATGATGTACTATCAGAGAAAAGAGTCACTGTGATGATGTACTATCAGAGAAAAGAGTCGCTGTGATGATGTACTATCAGAGGAAAGTCACTGTGATGATGTACTATCAGAGAAAAGTCACTGTGATGATGTACAATCAGAGAAAAGAGTCGCTATGATGATGTACAATCAGAGAAAAAAGTCACTGAGAAGATGTACTATCAGAGTTAACAGTATAAATTATTAGTTTTTAAATTGTATTGTAAATGTACTTGGTACTTGAAAGTACTTTAAAAAGTACTTGGTACTTGTACTTCGAAAGTACTTTTTTATTTGACTTGTACTTAAGTACTTTCGATGTACTTTTCGCCCATCTCTGGCTGTTTTTACGAAAACTGTAACATATTCTCCCTCAGTGACAACAGTCCCCGTGCAAATACATTTATTCTGCCTATTATAAGCCTTTATATTTTTGTTCCCGACACGTAACATAGAGCGGTAGAGGGTTAAGTTAACATTCATGAGTATATTATTTAAATAAAGTGACTTTTGTTTATCATAGGGATGGGATGATACCAAAAATTTTGCCGATACCGATACTTTACAAAATCAACCGATACCGATACTTCTCAACAAGTGCCGATACTGATACTTCTCAACAAGTGACGATACCGATACTTTGAAAAAATGCCGATTCTTGCCGATACCGATACTTGCAGTTTTTTTAAGATTATATTTATAAAACTCATTGATACTTGATGAGTTACTAAGGATCAATTATTCTTGTAAGTTAAATGAAGTTCTAACTCAAAACTAACAGTAATGCTCTTTAAATGTAGTATAACAAAGTGATTTACATATTTCACATTAATTAAAATACATAGTTATTAAATAAATAACTTTTCTGATGTGTGATATCATCTTTTGGTACTTGTAATAAATAGGTGCGAAAATAGTCAACAGTAGCTGAATAAGCCTTATCTTGAATTTATAGTCAGACTCAAAAACCTGTTGGTAGATTCCGTATATACTTATACTTAGAACTCTAGTAGGTAGATGGTCAATTATTAGAACAGTACTTATAATGATTTTTTAAATTATTTATTTCATTTATGACTATAGAATAATAGAAATTTAAAAAAAATTTAATAATCATACAAGTATCGGCCGATACTTTTCATTATATGCCGATACTCCACAGAAATGCCGATACTTACCGATGCCGATACTTTGTCCCATCCCTAGTTTACCACAACTTTTATTATCCTAATGAGTAAAATATGTAGTCTATAAAGCCTAGTAAGCAACAGGCCATCCAAAATAAAAATTATTGCGATACGGAACTCCACTAGATGTTCCATTTATATCCTATAAACCAGTACCGAACATCCCTATCAAATCCTTCCCGAACATTATATATCCTTCGCGGAACACCTGGTTAGTTCCTGAGAGGAATTCCTCCACACTTTACAAAAACGGAACACCTCACGAACTCCGCACCTGAAATACAGGGGATGTGCGATGAAGAATTCCACGGGATGTACTCCGTACATAAATTGTTACTTGAGTAGTGACTCTAAAGCTCTGATATTTCACTGAGACATCTGGAAGGGTACTAGGTAACTATTTACGAAATGAATAAAAATGATAAAATTATGTGATTTTCCCAAGTCCGGTCCCCGGAAATTCTCATATTCAAGAGATGACACTGGATGTTGGCTTGAAATTTTGATTTAATTCCTAGCTAAATTTTAATGCTTGTAAAAAAAAAATCTATTTTTGCATAAATCCAACTCATAATTGCCTTAAAGTTCCACACTAAAAATCCACAGCCTATAAAACATGGTAAACAAGTATAAGATACAATTTGAAATGGTCGATACTACCTGACCAATTACAATACATCTGCTTATAGTTAACTATCTAATATAAATCACAATTAATTTCATCCTACTTCAAAACAGGAACTCCAAGCTGTAAATTCAAAATTCAGTGAATTGGTCATTTCTGGCCAAACCTCATCAAAGAAGAGTTTATTTCTTCAGATGGACATAAGCAGTAACACCCTTGTGGAAAATTCTGTAAGTAGCAAAAGCAGTTTTGTAGCAAGCCATTTAATTTATAAATTTTCCAACTCTCACATTATTTTAGGGGACTTATCTTCTACTCATGAAATATAATAATAGTCGTCAATCTGAATAATCTTCTTTAGATTGATACCAGAATAAAGTTTTCCCAATTCTAGTTTTCATAATGGCTCAATACAGAAGCCTCTCAATAGATACATTGAATGTTGTATATGTATTTTTTTTAATCAACTACTGTGCACAGATTCCCTCTGCTGGTGCATCTTGTTCCACACCTCCCAATTTGGAGATTCCTCATTCCTGGTCAAATTGATGCTGATGCTAGAGTGAGTAATGTTTTATTCTGAATGTGTAATTTGTGAATGATTTTCTTGTCAAAACTCTATTTAATTTTTTTACATATTATTCCTATAATCATTCCAGATATGAGCACCACCATCTGACCACGACTATTGTTTTGGAAGAATGGAGTTCTCTCGAAACTTGAGCTGAATAGAACCATCGATCTTGATAATGTGAGTAAGATATCTCAGTATTGAGCTGATTTTCTAAATATTGGGAGCAGATTCCTCCCTTACATCTTCCTATCGAATTAATACTGTTTATTCATTGAGTCACTAATTTTGCGTAGCCCATTGTATCTTTCTCCAGTGGTCTGGATACCAATAATTTGTGGGTGTTGATATAATCAAAATATTCCTATTATTAGTAACTCGGTCAGCTAGTTATTATAAAAATGCAGTGCTTGTAATGGAATTTTTATATTTCAGAATAAGATATTTTCTATGCTACATGATGATCATAATTATTGTTCTGTTCTAACAAAACATAATGAACCAACAAATGTTCATGCTGTAAGTGGAATTTGGAAAAATATTTAGTAATTATTTTGTAGATTTAGACACTAATCAATAATGAACTTTTCAACTATAATTAAATAGGCTCCTATAGTTGTAACAGTTTACTTATCTTTTGTTTCATTCCAGTTTATTCCTGTTCGACTTGAATATATGCGAGAAAAAGAGCAAGAACTGTGAGGAAACACAATATAACCAGAACAAAGAAAAGAAGAACTTACGAGCTTTTTAACTGTGATGCATTTGTTAATAAATTCAGTTCAATATTTAGTCCAGTTGTTACGGAATTGAATAAAATGGATTTAATGAAGAAAAAAATAAAAAATCCCAAACATTCTCTCTTTCAAAAGTGGCTCTCTGTGCATTTCATGGAAGCATCCACTAACACAGGGTGCAATGTATTATCGAAAATGCTACCATTGCCATCGATGAAAACATGTATGAGAGAGTTGAACAGATGCAGGTCCTTTCCCAGAATGTTAGAAATTGAATCATATGAAACAAATATTATATATTATATAATATTAGACTATATATATTCAACTCTAACTACTTTCCAATAATAATCTTATATGAATATAAATATTATTATTGTATTTGAATATTATATTATTATATTATATTATCGTATTTGAATATTGTACTTATATTATATTAACATATGTGCATTCTGAGACTATGTGTAAGAGTCAATTATCTTTTTACCTAAATTCTATATACGGATTAACTTGCAATATCTGAATAGTATCTTGATTGCAAATGTTATAAGTAGGAGAATAATTTAGGATTTGAACTATCATTACCTATCATAAAAGTTGGCTATGCACAATTATCTATCTGTTCTGTCGGAGGAGAGGATATAAATTCACCAAATTCATTGGATTAAAGATCACGAAGACTTATAAAAACTCATTAGAGTATTACTTTGTATTACATTAGAAACTGTAGCCAAGGACTTTAAAATCTGCCAAAAAACTCGTAGCATAGTGGATTTCCGCTCCATTCTATTCTCTGAGAACCCAGTATAAAAGACTGTGGATTCCAAAGAACCACGTTCTGTTCGTACCTGAGTCTCTTCGCTGTGCATCTAGCACCATCACCTTCTGTCCTGAAAATCCTCTTATCCGAATCGGTATATATTGTGCATAGAACATAGTATATTTTTAAACTGTGCGCGAATCAAAATCTGTATCTCGTAACCCTGTACTTAATATTTTGAGAATAGTAATTCTAAGAGATATATAGAGTTGTTTCATTTTCCCGATAACTTAGGGAAATAAAGTTAACTCATTGAATTAAAACTAGGGTCAGAAAACACACACTGACCAGCAAACTAGTTTTAAAATTGGCGCCCAAACAGGGACATCTCTGAATTATTAATCAAATGCAAAATATTTTAGTACAGGTGATACAGTGGCGGTGACTAATAACTCTAATTACTGGTGATAGTATAACGCATATATTACCAAGAACAATACACCTGTCTGTCTGTGAGTTACCAAAATAAGTGGACCTACAGTATCGGAAGGCGGAAGAGACAACGGACAACAAACCCTCAGGTTCAACAGTAACAGTTCCTGAGTATAGACGATACCACCAAGAATAGTATCGAGAGTAAGAGTACAGTAAGCGTACTCTACTTGGCAGCGTGCGTGACGCCTACGTGTGTTAAGGACCACACAGCCACACCGCGTAATCCACATTGTATTCTGTATACGTGTGAAGGACAGTGAAGGGCAGCCAGCTGAGAAGAACAGCAGCGCCGTTACGTCAGGGTGTGTCAACAAACACACCACACAACCACACCGCGTTACCCACATTGTAGCTATTCTGTATACGTGTGAAGGACAGAAGTCAGGTGTCGGAAATTAAGCAAATCCTCAAACAACCAACGAAGAAAACCACATTGTATTCTGTATACGTGTGAAGGGTACCACCAGTTCAGTACCACCATTTCCTTCAACGAGCAATCATCAGAACACTATCAAGATAGTGTAGTGAGACCTACGTGGCAAACATTGCACGTACCTCGTACCTCTAAACTGTACGGCAACACGTAACTGTACGGCAACACGTAACTGTACGGCAACACGTGACGGTACGGCAATACGTAACTGCTCAGTCGACCCCCCTTCCCTGTTGTATCACTCACAGCGCTTATAGCACATATCTCCAAACCTGATCAGTTGCACGTGCTGTGATAGTGATAACAGCAGTGCCTCCGGCTAGTTGAGACCTACTTCCCAGTGCTGCTGAAGAACTGGTATTCCATACCGGCATCTAGGATCAACGAACCCTACGCTGCAACGCATCACACGCTAATTTACGGGTGTGAAGCACACACGCTAATTTACGGGTGTTAAGGAGTACGTGCTAAACCATAGGGTGTAAATATTAACACTCTGCACTCACTGGTTACAACCTCCAACAAAATCCACATGTGAAAGGCAGTGAGTGTGAAATTCAGAGTCAAGTTACGAATAAGGCACCAAGCATAAGAAGTCATGACAGACAAGGAGAAGGAGCAAAACAGATCACCTATAAACCCTTGCAGATTGGTAGAAGTACATCCAAAATCTACTGTTTCTCCAAACAAGAGTCGTAAGAGCAACGGAAGTGACGAGGAGGAAAACCAGCCCCGGAAGAAAGCCAGACTGAGAAGTAACCCTGACATAGAAGTAATATACTCTTCTATTGATGACAAGAAAGGGCAGGACTTCGCCGCAAACTCGGAAGTGAATCCAGTGAATAAAAAGTCTGGTCGAGATTCGCCCGACTATGAGTGGTCGGACACCTCAGTTAATAAGGATACTGAAGTGACCATCATTTTCGAGAAGATTAATGATTCCTTAAGGGAGCGCATGGACGCTCTGAGGAAATTAAAGGAAATATTACTAAGGACGGAACGACTCCTAGCCAACATAGAAGACCGAGCACACAGTTAGGAGAAGGCCACACCTACTCATCCCACTCCTTAAGCAGAAGCCAGTCACCCATACTACAGTCTAACAAATTCAGTCAGAAATGGAAGCAGAAGCAGTGACGAACTAGTTCTACTACAGCGTGGCCTGGAGAGTGACCTACAGAGATGGCACATTCAAGCGAGGCAGATCACGGGCTGACGTACGTCAGTCAGAACATCACCACAGGGCCAACTAACCTTCTCTGGTTATCCAACCAGGTTGCGCTACACAAGGCCTCCGGGCACAGCACAACAGCTGTATCCAAAGGACCAGCAAGCTACTGAATTAAGAACAGGTTATTTCTCATATCCTAACCTACGTATACGTGACATAGGATTGTGTTCATATTTAGCAGGTTCAGTTATGACTCATCCTGAGTGATAAACCTTACGAAATGAATGATATATATCTGTATTAATTTGTTAGGACAAGGGCATGGTAATTGTATGACTGATGATAACTTGAGTTGAGATAATTTATAAGGATGTAGATAAAAGTTCTGTAGGAACAATAAGACTGAAATGCTAATTAATTTATCAATACGGAAGAGTTAGTTATTTATTGTTGATAAAGATAAAATAAACAAATAACTGCAAAGTTGATAAAACTTGATGAATTAAGATTAAATAAACATTAAATTGTAAACCCATAGTGGTAAAATTTAGTTATCTAATATCTTAATTAAATGAAAACTCACGCATATTGTGTAAGAATCAAGGTAATACAGGTAGCCGAGAGTTAAATATACCTCGATGATTGAGTAAATAAAAATTAAATTATTCGAGAGTAAATGCCCCGATGACTTGATTAGCAGTGAGTACTAATTAATATTTTGAATAACCAAGATGAATAATATGAATTCTCGAAGAAGCTTAGAACTTGAGAAAAAATGAAAGGGGATAATAAAATCCAATACAGTTTCTGGTAATCTGTTCGAAAACCAATGAAATTAAAAGGATAATATCATGACATAATATGACGTAATCACTATGTTCATTAGATACCAGATAGTTATCACTGTTTGATACCTTTAATGTATGTATGAGTAAGAAAGGGTTCAGGTTAACTTAACAAACTACTGTAGGTATATGCATGAGATGACATAATCTTAAGAGGATAATATAAAATTATTATGTACTTACATATTATATTTAAATGTGTTCTTGTATAAAATCTCCAGAAGTTGAGTCAAGGAAAATAACTTGTTGTGTACTGTGTTGTATGTTAATAAACTAGCAGACAATTATAGCATTGCTAGACAAACCAGTTTCTTGTTACGTATATAAGAGATCATTAAGGTGGTACAGTCAGTAACACTATAGTGACGATAGCAAGGACATAATATGAATAAAATAATGAGTATTAAATGGATCGAATAAAGGGAATTAATGTGATTATTCCAATAGGTTACTCAAAACTAATAAGTAACTATATAATTGATTATTAAATAAATGATTAAGTTTGAAAGAGAGTTCTTGGTGATTTTAAGAAACAAACTGTAATATTTGATTAATAAATGGGTTAGCAATTAAACTCATAGAATAATGGCATGAATAAAGTTATACATCATAATTTAATATTACGATGAAATTAAGAATAAGTTACCAGTAAAACTGGAGCTGGAGGTAATATAAGTTATTACCTATATGTGTGGTCATACGAACCTGTCAGAACATTGTATAAATAAAGTTAATAATCAATCATTGTAAGAATGCCATGTGAACTGTTCTTTTAATTATATTGTAATACGATCGATCCAAGATGTAAGCAGGAACTAATAGCGGAACGCCATAACAATTGTAGAGTTAGCGAATCAAGTGAATTGTAACCTAATTAATTAATTTTATTCACATTAACTTGAATTCTCGAATGTATAATTAAGGTGTAACCATGTCGCTACGTTCCTTGAATGATAGATTATACCTTAGCCTCATAGCCTCAAATAGTGGAGTAAAAGGTAAGATGATATGACAAATTTAGTCAATGTGTATCATTTAAAGGCAATTTAACTTTTAACAGATATCATAAAATCTGAGAATACTAATTGCATAAAATATCTTAGAGATGTCGGGATAGCGAAACTATCTACATTTTGAAAGGCTAAAAATACTATGTATTTCAGTACATTATGACTGAGAACGGCATTTAAATCTAATTTATTGCATAATTATTCTATAAGTATCTTAAAAAAGGGCTCTTGGAAGTAATAAAGTAATAGTTGTTGACCTATAAAAGGCGAAGTATAATTATAATAAAGGAATTATAAAAGAATTCCGAAAATCGTATATAAGAGTTTCGAAGAAACAAAGAAAAAAAGGTTCGGATGACGAGAACGAACTCGAACGAACTATGTCAAAGGTGTGAACAGAACATTAGAACAATGTCTAATTAAGCTAATATAGTTGCAAATATATTAGTCACCGTAGAAAACGGTAAGGATAATGGTTAGAAACCATTAATATGTGCCTTGTGCATACGTCTTGACGGACAGTAATGAATAGAATATTCAAAGTGGCTTGGAAGAAAGCGAAAGTAATTACTAATAACCTGTATACTCATAAGAAGATACAGATGGAGTATGTAATTAAATATTCACAGAAAAGAGAATAAAATACTCTAAAGTGGATGATAAATAAAATGGGCTATTAAGCTATGAATTGTCATGTAATAACCAAAGGTAAATTTGGTAAGTAACGATATACCTCTATTTCTTAATATATTTTCCATATTATTTTTAGTACTGGAATGGACGTAATTAACCCATTCTTGTATTTCATTAAAACTTTCATATTTTGATGAAATGATACTTATTGTTTGTGGCTTAGAAGCAATAACGTCAATAAAAATCTTGGAAATTATAATATGCTGATATATAGTAGGTAATATCGTAATATCAAGAGAAAGTGATCTCGAGAGAGGTTGATATCATAAAAACGGGTATATCATATAGGAATATACCGAAGAACAGTCACGGATGTGAATAGCTGACTAAGGTCAAAAGAACCTTAAGTCCATAAAACAGAATATGTCTATATTAATATAGACGAGGTCCAGGTAGCCCGGAATTACCTATGATATGAACGTATCATATGTATGATATGAGATCATAACTAATATTCTTATTATTTCAAAGGAAGTGTCATACACTTGTTCAGTAGAAATAATTGCAGTGTTGAATAAGAATCTGTTAATCATTACAGTGATTAAAAATAATCGAATCAGATAAAATATGTAACGTAAATATTTGACTCATTATAAAAGAGTGGAACAATTTGTGAATGATTGACATAGATATAGAGATATAGATAAATATCTTGGAATTTAATGTCTAGTTAATATTAAAATTGTAATTTGAATATTGTGAAGAGATTTAAAGTTACCTAGATATTAATACTGCTTAACCATAGTTAATGTATTATCGGATGATATGTGGTAACTAGGGAAAAAACTAGTTTTGATTGAAGGAAATATCGAGATGGTTGAGAAATATCGAGATAAAATCTTGAGAAAGTTCTAGATTCAAACTATATTCCTGTAATAATTAAAAGTAAGAAATAGTTGATTTTGATTTCGATATTAATGATATCCTTGGAGCAACCAGAGAATGAAATTGTCATTCTTCATTCCATATTATTAACAATCATATTCTTCCTAAAAAATACGAATTTGGTTTATAAATAGAAAGAATCACAGGGGAAGTCAAGATAAATTCAATTGAATTAAGAATATGGAACAGTATAAAAAACGACTCCATAAGTCACTGTGTGATTCATTAAAAAAAAACTTCATTTAGAAAGTTTTAGTAAAGCATGAAGATGTCCGTCCAGTAGATAGTCTAGTAGAAGTAAAAAACTCCAATGCTAGTTCACTGAGACCTGTAGCTGATAGTACGGACAAGTAGCCGCAGGCAAAAAGGAGGAGTAACTGGTTATCTCCAGATATAAAACTGGAACATCCCTCTATAGTATATGTAACCACGAAACCACGAATACTCATAATCATGGTAAAGTGTTCCAACATTGTCCTTTAATATAATATCCTCAACAATGAGCAAGGTACAGAAACATACAAATTCCATCTTTTAATATTAACATTGTAAAATTATACCATTGATGATAAAATTGATTAAATACTGATTGTTGATTGTTGTAACATGTGATTATATAGCAATATAGCATAAGATTGTGTTCTTATTTTAAGTATATTCCATCCTATGCATAATCATATATTCCATTTACCCATATTTTATGACTAGAGAGTTAACTATCTATAATCATAATTGTATTGTGTTCTTGGGTTTACGGTGATAAATTAAGAAAGTAAGACATAAGTATAAAAACAATGTGTATCTCTAGAATTGTATTCCAGTATTTTATTACAATATACCTAGACCATTCCTTCATAACTTCTACACAGAAATTAGAATTGAAATAACATATTCAAGAATAATGAATGAAACTAAACTAGCTAGCTAACGAATGACCTTGTCGCAGTATGTATAGTAACTCGTAGTAAAGCGTGGTACTATAGCGTGGTGCAACCAACCACTAGATACCTGAGAAAGAGTAAAAATCTTAGATTTTCACTTTTTTTTGAGGCGGAGGAGTGTTAGAAATTGAATCATATGAAACAAATATTATATATTATATAATATTAGACTATATATATTCAACTCTAACTACTTTCCAATAATAATCTTATATGAATATAAATATTATTATTGTATTTGAATATTATATTATTATATTATATTATCGTATTTGAATATTGTACTTATATTATATTAACATACAGTTGCGATCAAAACTAAGGGACAAAAATTTAAAAAGCTGTATCTTCATAAATATTGGTTTTAAAATCATGAAATTTCAGTATGTTGTAAACATATTAGTATAGTACTACATACTATAAGCACAATTGATTTGAAAGACAAATAAAAAACTTATGCCATTATTAATTTTATTTGTGAATAAGTAACGTTCAAAACTAAGGGACACAAACTTGAAAACTTGGGAAATTAACACATTGAACGAGAAAGTAAGCTCAATAATTAATATTTTGTGAATAATCCTTTGCTTTGGACCACTGCAGCACATCTGCGACTACAGGATTGGATAAGTTTACGACACTCATTAACAGAGATTTTGGTCCATTCATCTTGAAGTTTGTCCCACAAATCATCGGTGTTAACTGGGTTTCGAGCCATTACCTTTTCTCCAAGTGTCTTCCACAGATTTTTTATGGGATTTAGATCAGGACTTTGATCTGGCCAATCCATTATTTCGAAATCTTGCTGTTGTAGGAAACTCAAAACACTCTTAGCTTTGTGGCACGGTGCATTATCCTGCATGAAAATTGCCCCATTTATGCCTGAATTGTTAATAATGGGTACTACGTCATGATCTTCCAATAGATTTTTGTAGATGGAAGCATTGACTCGAGTATTCAAACGAACAAGAGGAGACGTACCTTGAATTGAAAACATTCCAAAAACCATCACACTTCCACCTACAAACTTGACCGTTTTTTTCGTACATTTTGGGTTCAATACTTCACTTGCAGACCTCCTAACATAGTTTTTCCCATCATTTTCAAACAAATTAAACTTTCTCTCATCGCTGAAAAACACTTTTGACCACTGTTCTTCAGACCAATTCACATGTTTGTTTCCAAACTGTAACCTCGCCATTTTATTCTTTCGACTTATCAATGGTTTCTTCCTAGGCCTTCTTGCAAATAAGCCTATCTCCTGCAGGCGTCTCGAGACAGTTGATCTGGCCACATCAGTAGTGTTTGTATCTTTCATTTGCCTAGAAATTGCTGCAGCGGTTGTGAAACGTTCCCTTAATACTATGCGTTGGACGGCTCTGTCTTGCCTAGCAGACGTTTTCCTGGGTCGGCCAATCTTGTTAGGACTCAGGACACGGCCAGAATCTTCATAAGTTTTCACAATTCTTCCAATGACACTCTTCGAACGATTAACTCTTTCTGCAATCTCTCGGACACTTAAATTCTGTTTGTGCAACTTAATAATAGTCATACGGAGAGCATCATCAACTTTTTGCCTGTTAGCCATGATTGATCGAGACAGAGTGTTTACAAATGATTTGGCACATCTATTTCTTACTCTGAATAACAGAAAACCGGATGTCAAAATCTGTTTTCAATAATTTTTAACAATGTGTCCCTTAGTTTTGAACGTTTCTTATTCACAAATAAAATTAATAATGGCATAAGTTTTTTATTTGTCTTTCAAATCAATTGTGCTTATAGTATGTAGTACTATACTAATATGTTTACAACATACTGAAATTTCATGATTTTAAAACCAATATTTATGAAGATACAGCTTTTTAAATTTTTGTCCCTTAGTTTTGATCGCAACTGTATGTGCATTCTGAGACTATGTGTAAGAGTCAATTATCTTTTTATCTAAATTCTATATACGGATTAACTTGCAATATCTGAATAGTATCTTGATTGCAAATGTTATAAGTAGGAGAATAATTTAGGATTTGAACTATCATTACCTATCATAAAAGTTGGCTATGCACAATTATCTATCTGTTCTGTCGGAGGAGAGGATATAAATTCACCAAATTCATTGGATTAAAGATCACGAAGACTTATAAAAACTCATTAGAGTATTACTTTGTATTACATTAGAAACTGTAGCCAAGGACTTTAAAATCTGCCAAAAAACTCGTAGCATAGTGGATTTCCGCTCCATTCTATTCTCTGAGAACCCAGTATAAAAGACTGTGGATTCCAAAGAACCACGTTCTGTTCGTACCTGAGTCTCTTCGCTGTGCATCTAGCACCATCACCTTCTGTCCTGAAAATCCTCTTATCCGAATCGGTATATATTGTGCATAGAACATAGAACATAGTATATTTTTAAACTGTGCGCGAATCAAAATCTGTATCTCGTAACCCTGTACTTAATATTTTGAGAATAGTAATTCTAAGAGATATATAGAGTTGTTTCATTTTCCCGATAACTTAGGGAAATAAAGTTAACTCATTGAATTAAAACTAGGGTCAGAAAACACACACTGACCAGCAAACTAGTTTTAAAACAGAATATCAACCAACAATGCAAGGCTTATGAAGTTGAAAGTGTCTCCTGTAAAAAAATAGAAACCTTGCCTTTACTTCTCTTTGACGAAATGTCACTTCGTTCGGGAATCGGGACTCTATTTCCACCAACCATCACACACCATCTGTGGATTTGAAGACAACTGAAAAAACAGATCTTCGAATTTAATTAACTCTGTTTTGTGTGTGATGACCGTGGGAGTTGTTCGAAAATGGAAGTATCCCCCTTGGATATCCTGACCTCTATAACAATGAAATACAAATTTATACGCAACATTGTCGGTACTACTATCAGATCAATGGACAATGGAATCTGATGGATTTCATGTTCTAGGGGTCATATCTTATCAAGGACTTAATTTCGAGAAAACATTCAGGTTGATGGGAGCGTCAGAGGGATCACCTAAGATAAAATTGAATGATAAAAGTTACTTAGTTTTGAGGGATCCTCCTCACTTGATTAAAAGTGCACGAAACTTAACTACTCAATGGTGATGTCAAAATTCTAGGAAGTGAATTGATAGCGAAATAGACCCATTTGAAGAATTTATACTGTATTGATTCCAAGAACAGTTTTAAACTCGCTCCAAAGTTGACAGAGAGTTTATGAATGTGACTCAAGATCGAGTAAGATAAAAGTGAAACTAGCTTCAGTCTTTGTCTCACTCTATTTCTTCTGCACTTTGTTTTCTAGTTTCCAGTTATTTAATTGACTCCTCTGCTTCACGAACTAGAGAATACTGCAAAAAGTTTAATGATCTTTTCGATGCAATGAATTCCTCGTCCTCAGCCGACACAATACCATTACGAAGACTTACATCTACTCGGTCATCTTTTGTTGAGTTTCTCAATGAATCCCTGAGTTGGTTGAAAGAAGTAGAGAACGATAACGGAATGATTACGGACCAGAGTCCGTTTATCGTTAATTGGTTCGTGATTTATCTTTACTTGTTGAATTCTTAATATTTGAACAATAATTGAAATTGGAATAGTATTTTGGAATCGATGCCATATTAAAGGATTTAAGCAGAATATTTTTTCCATTTTTTAATTAGCTACTTGTTCTTCACGACCTTAAAATGGATCGTTCATAATGATATTACTTAGCGGTATGATGTATAATTAGTGCTATGGGCCTTCTTATGGGAAATCTTAGTAAATTTATAAACTGAAGAGCAAGTGAAACCACGTAAAAAGTAATCATCCTTCTATTTTTCTTAAGAGCTTTCGAATAATAAAATATTCATCATCAGTATCCTAATATTGACTAATCTAAATAAATTATATAGAACAAAGAAGTATAATGGATACCAAAAGTCACCTAAAAAGTTAATAAATAACTAAAGGAAATAATTAAAAAATAATAAGTTATTTACCCAAAATAGTTAAATTAAAAGAACTCTCTTGTTCATTGAGCGATGGTGACTGCTTATGAATGTTTATAGATTCCAATAAACGAATATCACACTGGTTTGTAGATTGCAAAATTATTTTGATATTATCTTCCTTAATTGAGTGATTAAAATCGAAAGAATGGTTACGAATTGAACTGAAAGGTGGGGAGCTATAGGGTTTATGCTGAGAAATTCTCATCTTTAACTGCATCATGGTCTCACCAATGTAGGTGGACTGGCACTGTCCATACGAGTATTTATAAATGAGACCAGATGACATTAAAGGTGAGATTTTATCTTTATAAGGGAAAATTGAGCCAATAGTGGTTGCATATTGAAAACAAAATTTAATTTAACTTGGGGATAAAATTTGTTGAGTAATGAATTGAGGTCTTTTTTACATTTAATGCTAGAATCACCCAAATAAGGAAGGGATACGAAAAATATCAAATTTTGGAACAAGTATTCCCGTACCTTTTGTGAATTGGTATCAAAATCGATGGTTTGTATATTCAATTTCTATACATTGTGTACGAGGAATTTAGACAAGGTTTGATACATAGGGTGTATTGATCTTACAGTTGTATTTTCTTTACACCTAGGAGATCCCACCTTCCCGCGGTGATACTGTTTACTACCAATTTTTTTTTCCTTTAGTTCTATAGTACCACTTAAATCATTTTTGTAATAGAGTGCTTTTGATTGGTAGGAGCAACGGGGCTCCCCCCCACTAACATCTGGGGCATATTATTTTTGTTTATTACTATTTTGTACATAATCTAAATTATTCATTAGAGATTTTTTTTTCTGAAGTCCCTCTAGTATTGTCAGGGAGGACACTTAAATTCTTAGGATGTCTAATGGTGTAAAGAGGAGAGGAGAGCATGATACTTCAAAGAAAAAGACAAGGGAGAGTAAGGAGTATGGTGATGAAATTAACGCGACAACCGAAATAGATATGAAAGAAATGGAGAGTACTTCATCAGATTGTACTCTACCCAGAAACTCTAACCTGATGATAAAAATTGATGAAATCCTCTCACAGTTCATTGAACTAACGGCAAACCTAAAGAAAGGAGATCCTCCTGAAAGAACAGAAAGCAAGATAGAAGAAGCACTGAGTAGCTTATCGGATCATAACAAGAAGAAAAGAAGCAAAAACATGCCAGTTAAGAAACTAAAACAGACCCAAGTGACAGATATATCAGAATCCATGCTAACTCCTGGAGTGAAAGACAACAGAATCCACATAAAAATTCAATTTGAAAGTGAACTTAAGAGAACCATTAGCGCATTCCAACTGATCAAAGAACTCAATAATAGAACTGGAACAAAGCCAACAAACATATTCACTCTCAACAAGTCATCTTTCATAGCTGAAGTTAACGCCACATCTGATAGCACCCTCCAGAAACTGAGAACAATCAAATCAATCAACAACAAAGAATGCACCATCAGTCTCTACGAACCTTTTACCTACTCTAAGGGAGTGATATACGTGACTGGGCATGGACTTCGATGAGCAGACAATATCCGAATTCAAAACATGGCTCCAAACTAAATATCCAGCAATACTGAACATAGAACCAGCCAACTTCATCAAATCAAAATATCCAGAGACCAAAGCATTCCTAATCACATTCAATACAAAGAACCTACCATTTAGCATATATATCCCTGGTCTAACTGGTGACACAAAGATCTACCCATTCATAAACAGACCAATGATTTGCAAAAAATGCCAAAGATATGGACACCCCGAAAAAAGATGCAGACATGAAGGAGAATCAATATGTGGTAAATGTTCTCAAGTTTGCCATTCCAGAAATTCTTGCCAAGTTAAGACACCCAAATGCTACCACTGTGGTGAAGATCACCCAGTCGGTTCAAGGGCCTGTTCACGACAGATAAGAGAGTGTGAACTCATCCGTATCCAAGATGAAATGAAAGTGAACTTCAAACGTGCAGTCCAGGTGGAAAATGGAATCCAAGAAATTATATTAAACGATGATAAACTACCCGATGTATTCACAATCCACCTGACAGCTGAAAACAAAAGATCCCTAAAACCCTAAGCAATTGAAAAGGCTTTGGATAATTATCTTGGTGATAGCCTTCAAAATCTTAGATCTATCAACAACACGACATATATTGTTAAAACTAAGACCTATGCACATAGCGAAAAAATGATGAAACTAGATAATTTAAATGGACTACCAATAGAAATAAAAAGAGGAAACTAACTCAATATTCTTGAGTTTTCAGATTGTCTGCCTAAATGATGGTTCACCAACCTATGAATCAGGATCAGCTATAGATCTCTCTCTAAGTTCTAGTTCTCTGGCACCTGACATCGAGTGGACAGTCGTACCTTCTGTCCTCTGTAGCGACCACTACCCAATATTAATGAAAGTGAACGGTAGTAGACTTGAAGGACCTATCCCAACAAAGTATAGTTACAGGAAATCTGACTGGGATGCCTATGAGCATGGGACGACCTGACAAACCTAGAAAATTTTGGAGATGCGAAAGATGCCATAAACTACTTCTACCAAAAACTGAAACATGCTGCTGAAAAGCATATTCCAAAATATAGCCCCAAGAAATTTTATCCACGTACTTTCTGGAACCACGAATGTCGAAGAATGATAAACGAACGCGAGAGACTACAGAAACTTTAAAACCACTAAATCTATCGCGGACAAAGTGCACTGGAAGCTTCAGAGAGCCCTTACAAAGAGATACATTAAAGAATCAAAAAAGGAAGAACTGCAAAATTACCTTGAAGAAATGAAACATTCAGTACCCATATCTCAAATTTACGCCAAACTCAGACAAATGAGAGGCAAACCAGCAAGAATTGTTTCATCTCTCAATAGCAATGGTAGAAAAATCACAACTACATCAGAAATAACTAATACTCTTGCCGAATCATTTGCTTCCATTCCAAGCTATCAAAACTGCTCCCCCAGATTCCTTCAAAATAAACAAAATGCAGAAAATAACCCCATTGACTTTTCTACACCACATGATGAAGAATACAACCAGTCTTTTGAAATTCATGAACTAAAATCAGCACTCTCTTCAAGCAAAAACACTTCCCTTGGCAGCGATGAAATACATTATCTGATGATTAGGCACCTTCCAGAAAACGCACTTAGCTATCTACTGAACATCTACAATAGACTCTGGTCCGAAATTTACTACCCACCTCAATGGAAAATAGCAACAATCATACCAATACCCAAACCAGGAAAAGATCACACAGACCCTACAAACTATCGCCCAATAGCACTCACAAGCTGTCTGGGTAAGGTCTTTGAGAAGATGATTAACCGTAGATTAATAGAATACCTCGAACTGAACAAACTACTCACTCCACTACAATGTGGTTTCCGAAAAAAACTGATCTACAGTTGATCATCTCATCCGACTCGACACATATATCAAGAAATCATTCAGCGAAAACAAGGTTGTTGTAGGTGTCTTCTTCGATTTGGCAAAAGCCTACGACACCACCTGCCGTCATGGCATCCTGAGGGATATGCACTCCATGGGACTCAGAGGCAAACTACCAATGTACATAGCAAAGTTTCTTGAAGAAAGAAGATTCAGAGTCTCCATCAATAATGTATTCTCTGAGGAAGGTCACCAGGAAGCTGGAGTCCCACAAGGAAGTATTCTTTCTGTAACTCTTTTCGCAATTAAAATAAACTCATTGGCATCTATCATTCCAAAACATATACACGCCTCCTTGTTTGTAGATGACGTCCAACTTGCCCTCTCGGGACATAGCATACAGTCCATTATGACCAACCTCCAACCTGTTATCAACAGAATGTCCTGCTGAGCAGATGCAAACGGATTTACCTTCTCCCCTACCAAAACAAACTGTATGGTCTTCCATAAGAAACCTAACTTTCCACTCTTACCAACACTAAGACTCAAAAACTGCACACTGAAAGTAGAGAAATCGGTTAAGTTCCTCGGAATGCATTGGGATTCACAACTGACGTGGAAGACTCGCATAACGAAGCTTGTGACTTCATGCCAAACCTCCATGAATCTCCTTCGTACTCTGTCCTCTGCCAAATGGGGGGCGGACCATCACATCATGCTACAAACTTACCGCTTGATTATACGTCCTAAAATAGATTATGGCTGCATTGTGTATGGTTCAGCTGCAGATGCTGACCTGAGGAAGGTAGATGCTGTTCACAACGAGGCGCAGAGGATATGTACAGGAGCCTTTAAATCTTCCCCAGTGGAGAGTCTGTACATATTAGCAAACGAACCCTCACTAAATGATAGACGAATCGATCTCGTATGCCGAAAATACTACCAGAACAAATGCTTCCTCCTAAATCCAGTAAACAACTCTATAATGAACACAACCCTCATGAGACAATTTGATTATACCCACCCTGCCCTTAACCTCTTCATCCAACGTGCAAACAAAGCAGTCACAGACCTCAATATTACCCGCCAACCTGTCCTCCCATATAAAACCCCTACTCTTTTCTCCTGGATTCTACAGCGCCTACTAACTGACACTGAACTAGCTACTCCACTTGTTAAAACCATAGAGAACTTTAACCCTTTTTTCAGAGATCACGTCAACACCAATTACCCTCATCATATTCATCTCTATACAGATGGCTCCATGAGCGCTGAAGGTGTCGGAGCAGCTGCCATCTATAAAGAAAGAAGTAAATCGGCATCTCTCCCAGCGATAGCGTCAGTTTACTCGGCTGAGCTTCGAGCTCTGATGTTTGCCCTCATCCTAATAGAAGAAGATGACAAGAACCCCAATATAACACAATATCTTATATGCTCAGATTCACTAAGTGCCGTTCAAGGACTACAAACCATAGACCCCAAAAATCATCTGATGCACCGTCTCCAAATCCTGTTCCACCATCTGCTGACATCGCACTACAAAATCACAGTACTTTGGATACCCGGTCATAAAAAGATACCTGGAAATGATCTGGCCGATAGAGCTGCCAGGTCAGTTTCAACAGCAGCACCTCAGTTCATAACCTGCCTTTATACAGACTGGTTCCCCCACATCAAAGAAAAAACGAGAGAAAAATGGAAAAATAGATGGCAATCAACAAATAACAAACTAAAATATATCACAGATAAACCCTGCAAATGGTCCAAACTCAAACTTTCACAGAGAAATGGTGTGATCCTCAATAGAATGAGGATAGGACACACTCATCTAACACATGGCCACTTGATGGAAGATAGCACCAGACAAATGGTACCCACGTGCCATGGCGAGAGACTGACAATAGAACATGTCCTACTACAATGCCCTAACCACGACCAACACAGAATCACCTTGAAAAATGAATTAAGAATTGAAATCCTTACCATGAAAAATATACTATCTGACCATGATAATATAAATAGTGTCATACAATTCTTGAAGAATATAAACCTATACTCCGAAATCTAAGGAAATGTAAACCTCTCCTCTCTAAACCGACATAGCTATAATTAATTATTTTGCTACCAAATCTCCTTGGTAGATTCAAATTATAGGTATATTTCTAGCTAAATTGTTCCTTATGTTTTCTCTATAATTTTTAGTTTGCTACCAAATATCATTGGTAGATGGAAAGATTATTTCAATATGTTTCTCTATTTAGTTTAGTTAGAAATAATTTTTGTTACCCGTAGCCGCTAAATTGGGAAACTCCTGAAGCGGCTGTTGTACTCTGCAACTTATTATTATAAAGAAAAAGGAAATAATTGAAAAATAATAAGTTATTTACCCAAAATAGTTAAATTAAAAGAACTCGCTTGTTCATTGAGCGATGGTGACTGCTTATGAATGTTTATAGATTCCAATAAACGAATATCACACTGGTTTGTAGATTGAAAAATTATTTTGAAATTATCTTCCTTAATTGAGTGATTAAAATCGAAAGAATGGTTACGAATTGAACTGAAAGGTGGGGAGCTATAGGGTTTATGCTGAGAAATTCTCACCTTTAACTGCATCATGGTCTCACCAATGTAGGTGGACTGGCACTGTCTACACGAGTATTTATAAATGAGACCAGATGACAGTAAAGGTGAGATTTTATCTTTATAAGGGGAAAATGAACCAATAGTGGTTGCATATTGAAAACAGAATTTAGTTTAACTTGGGGATAAAATTTATTGAGTAATGAATTGAGGTCTTTTTCACATTTAATGCTAGAATCACCCAAATAAGGAAGGGATACGAACTGTTAATTTACGCTTAAGTGGAGTATGAATTGAATTTAAATATTTAGAGACAAATTTATCAAATAAGTAATGGGGACAACGATTACCAGAGAAAAATTTACGCAAGTGTGATAGTTCGATATCAAAATCTATATAATTCGAGCAAATCGCATACGCTCTATGAACAAGACAAGTAATTAAATTAACTTTATATAATGTCGGTATGAAAGAATCAAATCTTAACCCTAATCCTGTGAATGTCTTTTTACGATAAACTCTAGTAGAGAAACTATTATTGATACGATTAATGTCAACGTCCAAAAAATTTAGTGAGTTGTTTTTCTCAATATCTGATGTGAATTTAATATTAGAATGCTTAGAGTTCAAATAGTTATAAAAAAGATCTACATGAGATTTATCAGAAAACAGTAGAAAAATATCCTCTACATAACTACGATACAATTTAGGTTTAAAATCAAATGGGCAATCATCTACCCAAACAGAATTTATAGTTGGCATTATGTACATTTATGGTTGGGCAATACCGTTGGCATTATAGTCGGCAAGTGACCGTTTTGCCGTAGATATTTTATAGTTGGCATAGCCTAACATAAACAACTAAATACAGTTGGCATAGCCTACGATAAACAACTAGTAGAGTTGGCTAATCCTCACTTAATCGCCGATATAAAATATTTCTTTATATAAGGCTGAGCCAACTATAAACAACGTTATATTATGGATGGCGATACCAAATATGAACAACGTTATATTTTCGATGGCAATATCTACTATGTACAACTATATTGCTATTCATTGGCATTTGCCCATATATTCGTGGTTAAGGTAAATAAATAAACTGAAACAGTGTGTGAACATTTTATTATATCACAAAAAGAAAATATTTCGATATTTTTCATATACATATTAGTGCACCAATATATTTTTAATATTAAGTATGAAAGATAGCTATGATTAATAAATGAAACGAGAAACATATAGCTATCAAATTCATACCTTATTTAATAAATAATCATAGATACTTCATTTGAAGAGATGTAGGTAACAAGATTAAATAAGTTCTATATTTATAATTATATACAGTGGGAACAAACTAATGTCCTACAAATAATTTATTACCATATGTTCTAACTTGCTTGACTAATATGCAAATAGTAAACAACCAATAGATCTTATATTACGAAATTTTCTCCCTATTAATTTTTATTTTAGTAGGGGTTCAACGTCGTGCATCAGTCATATCGTGACTATTTCGCTGACGTCAAAATGAAATTAAAACAAGGGACTAAAAGCAGTCAGAGAGGAAAGTGGCTCCATGAACAAAGTCACTTACCACCGTCGGTGACAATGCTCATGGATGCAGAAAAGCTACTCCGTGAATAAAAGAAAATAAAACAAGGGACTAGAAGAAGCAGTCAGAGAGGAAAGTGGCTCCATGAACAAAGTCACTTACCACCGTCGGTGACAATGCTCATGGATGCAGAAAAGCTACTCCGTGAATGCAGTCACTTACCAAGGACTGTGACGAAACAGGACACAAGCAACAAGCACCGGTGGCTGCAATCACGGATGGAAGAGGAAAATGAAGAGGTGATAGTTAATGAAGCCTACGAGTCTACCTAACACAAAAATCTAAAACCTCGTAGTTGAAGAGCATAACCCTAGCGCTATCCTCTAAAACTGCAAGTAGCGTTAAAGAAATGATAAACATGGTAAAAATGAAAAAAGACAATCTATAATCTAAATTACAACAGTTCGGGGCCCAAGAGACGCCACCCCCATTCTCTTCCATTCACCACAGAGAGCTTCAGGATAGAGCCCCTGGGGGCTTCTCCCTATTAATTTTTCCTAAATGCTCAAAAATATGGTGCAATAACTAATGCAAAGATATTAAAGGATGAAGTGCTAATACTGAAGGAGCAGGAAGCACTGTATGACCAGCAAGCACTGTAGGACCAGCATGCACTGTAGAACCAGCTAGCACTGAAGAATCAGCAAGCATAACATGTATAAATTTGATAAGACATGAATAAAAAACCTTAAATTTGCATCATTAAAACAATTCAAAGATTTTAACAACTATGAAGAAAACTAAATCATTACGCAACTAACACACCAGGCGGCTAACATTTTGTTTATATGTGTCTGTAGTCCAGTCCACTGTTCATACATGCTTATTCACGGACTACCAGTGTATAGAAGATAGTAGTGACAATTGAGACAGTTAGTGTACGTGACGTCATCACCGCGACACTAAATTAAATTTAAGACAATCTAAGAATGTTAAATTATGAAAAAATGTTTATTTATTGCCAATATAAGAAAAGAGTAATGGTGTATCCAGTTATTCAAAATACTTGACCTTAATTTTTGATAACGTCTCTTGCTTTAATGACGTCACGATATCAAATCAGTCTACTGTCATTACTACGTATATAGCAGTGGACCGAAAAACAGATCTATTAATGTAGCTGAGAGACGTTGTTATAGAACCAGTACTAGAATTTCTTTGTACTACACTGAAGTTGTAGGAATGAAAGAATAATACACTCGCTGTTTGGCTTGGCTCTTAACCTTCGTCCACCTTCCCAGTCACCAGCACTTCTTAGAACTTGGCTAACACGAGTGCTTGCTTACTTCCGTGTTACCATGAAGTGTGCAATACAACAAACTAGCGGATATAACAAACTACATAACGGCTATCTTTCACCAAAATTAGCCAAAAAGCGTGAAAACACAGAGTTTATTCGAAGTTCCCAATCCTTCAGTAATACATAGGAAATAAATAACTTTAAACCCTCATATCTCAAAGACTTAGTTTCTACAAAAAACGGTTTTGATTTTGGATTCTATGGACAAAAATACATATGAAAAGTTAATTTAAATTAAATCTGGTTGGGCTCGTCAAATGGGAAAGACCCAAATCGTTCAAGTATTCTGTTCACAATTAATCATAATCTAAAAGCAGCATAATTGAGTAGGGGTATGGTCAAGAGCCCCCCTAGGTCTTAAAGCCGCCCCCCCCCTGTTTTTTTAATCCTTATTTACCTATTTTAATAAATGAAGAACTACTTAGATAGAAATAACTGAGGGTTGCTAATGTAGTTTGTTGTATCCGCTAGTTTGTTGTACTGCACACTTCATGATTATTTAATGACCTGGCAGGGGGACCGATATACATATATTTTATGTTTAATCACTAATCAACTACAAAAGTGTCAATAAGAATTAAATAATATAGTTAAATAAGGATTAAAAAACAGGGGGGGGGGGGGGGGTTATGACCTACACCCAATTGAGTAGGTATGGTATGTTCGTTCGTATATATATATAGTACATACATATTCAAATACAGTGTTTTGAAATGAACAGTTCTCTAGATAGGAAAAATGTTGTGATATATGAAAACTATTAGTAAGGAATACTTAATTAGGTACTTGAATTCTTTACATGGATCCATTATCTTGGAATCAGCTTTGTTATTGTTTTGAATTTGTCGGATCTAGTTAGCCTATCGCGCATGCAGACTTTTTCTTTGCTTGAAATTCAGAGGGGTAGTAGAAAGAACGGAAACAAATCTTAAATTACATATTATAATAAAACTACAGAACCAAATTTGAAATGGTTTGCAGTTTTATAATCAGTAACCTTAGTTCTAATGAATAGAGAAATAAAAAAAATTGGGTGGAGGGAAGAATAATAGAGATTGAAATAGAAAAAAATCTTCCCGAATACTGTCATTGTGGAAATACCTCACACACAGACTCATTTGCTCTATATTCTATTCGATATCTAAACAATTTTGTGTAACCTCTTCTCCGACATCGAACACCAGTAACAAATTAGATATGGTGAAATCTAGTAGAAATCAATATGATATCCGCTTGCACCGTTAAACGGCATCATATCATGTATATTTGGCATTGCAGCGATACCGTTAACAGCGTCGAATAGGAAGATAGATTGCGACGTCAAACAAATATAGGGAATCTGTATCATATCGATGCCTACTTATATTATCTAATATGTTTCGAAACACAAGCTTATGATAAGTATAATTAATTCACAAATTAAAATTGAATATTATTTGCTTAAAGTGTAAAGTGAATATGACAATACTGGCAGCTAGACCCCGATTGTATTACCAAAATCAAAACTCAGTCTTATTACAAATGGTAATAGGAGCGAGGTATATGGGCCAAAATTTTAAATAATTTTAACTCCTTAAAAATTCCATTTTCTATGAGTTCGAATTAAAAAAGTTTTGAGGACACGATTTAGCGTAAAGATGAAAGCTCTGTGATGAAAGTTTAAAGTAATGAATGAATAAAATGATTAAAATTTAACCATAGATTTACTTTTACTCAGTTTTAACCAGGCAACATAATAACTTTCCTGCGACATTCCGAACTGACGTCTCCTTGGGATATCGCGTAAGTGTCCGTTTTTGGGGACATCACCCCAGGTAATGTTCCGGGAACATCGGAATGGAATGTGTATTCCCTTTACGATGCTCTAGGAACATTTCCTGGAGATACCCCCAAAAAATTACAAAAACGTGCATTTTCGCGATATCTCCTGGGGACATCGTAAGGGAATATTGCGGGGAGGTTATTTGGCAATTGCTGATAATTAAAAAAATTATATCCTCTTTCTGGCATTAGTAACCTCTTTCCTCTTAAGAGTAGCTAGTTACTTACAAGTATCAAGAAGCATTTTCTTTGGTGGTATTGTATACTTCATATCTATTATTTCCTCTGTCTCAGAGTCGAAACGCACCAGTAGAACAGAATTGAATGTAACGACAATAGGTACGTCACAGTGACTGCTCTTGTTTTCATTTTCATAAGTTATGATTTCTGCTTCATTGCGTTTCTCGAAAGAAGTCTATTGCTGTGACTTTAACTGTACATTTTGACAATTTTCATACGAAACTGCCAGGTTTAGCAACTTTTTTTTCTTTCGAAGTAGCTTTCCTGCATCTATGAGATTGTCACGAAATGATGGTTGGTGAATTTGCTCAAGGAGCCACCTTTTTTGATTTCTTCCTGTCCCTTTTATATAATTTATTTCTGACATCAAAGACAGCGCCCGTGGTTTCGAAGCAGACGTTAAACTCACGAATATATTTAAATTAATATCTCTACTTTTCTGTCGACCTGAAATATTCTCAAGAAAAAATTTGATTACAAAGAATTTGAAATAATTAAATTTGTCAACCACTGGTTTACGTCAGTTTTGAGCGAATTAAAATGAAATCTTGGTTAAATTGATATTTTTAAACAATGTAAATCATGCATACGCCGGTGAAACACATACACATTTACAAACACATTTAGAGGGTATAAGAAAAATCACAAGAACATACTAAATTGCTTATAATAAATATATTGAATAGCGCGGCGAGTGGTCCGCACAGCGAATTTCCTAGAGCCATAAGAAAAGCCTCTTATACTTAACTATGGTCAGTGATCAATATTGCAAATTATGTTTTCATTTTATCCCAACAACTGTTCAACGTTTCTTCGTTCTCTATAATGGAAAACCTTTAAAATTTACATTTTTATTAATCTAATAATACTGCTAGTGAACTTTGTCAGATGATGTACAAATTTGAATTCATAGGATTCAAATCATATCTTATTTAAATTAAATATTCAATTATTACCATTGCGCAGAAACATGATTAGAATCCAAATTTGATTCAATGGGTTGCTAATATTCCTTATTAGTAAGGAGGGGACATGATGAGGCGTAAGTTTTGCGATATGCAGCATATATGACTATTTAAGGCTCTAAGTCTAAGCCGTCGCACCTTAACCATTATGAGTTTGACTATCAGAATGAACGGGAAGGTTTGAGTATGTGTTTAAAATCACATTTGTTATTTGTAATCCTACTGTATTTATTTCTCCTTATATGTGCAATATTTTTACTTGAAATTTAGTACACATTAGTTTAGTATATATGCTAACAACTTGTGAAATATACAGTATACATATATTAGGTACATACTCAAACTACTAAACATTGTTTTTAATATGAGCCTCTTTATTTTAAAGTCCTAAATTACCTAAGGAAATGACAATAAAATAATTCACTTTTTCCATATTCCTCATGTCTGGAACTATACTTGATGCAAATAATTGATATTCATCCTCTCTGACAGTATCAATTTTTCTCCTGCGAGTTTTAACAGCTCTGTGGCCTCGTCATCTACTAAATGTTTTCTTTTCTTTCTTTTGTGTGCCAGAACTTGAAGATACTGGTGTAACAGAGTAGCAGCATGTTTAATTGCAGTAGGTGGAGGAGTTTGAGAAGGTGTAGTCACAGCAGGAGGTTGAATGGAAAAATAGGCGACTGTGAATCAAGTATCAATTCCGGCAATTCCATATCCGCTTTGATCAAAACTGTCGTTCTTCTGTCCCTTGAGCTGATTAGTTACAACATATGCAAGAAAAAATTAACTTAAATTAAATTCGGTGGGGGTAGTCAAATGGGAAAGATCCAAATATAGTAAGGACAATAAAAGTATGTTTTTTGCGTGACGTCATAACAGCAACACTCAAAATCATATTTAACAAAATTAAAAACTTATCATTATGAAAACTGTTTATTTATTTCCATTATAAGAAAAGTAATCCATTGATGCTATTCGATTCACACTGCTTAGCCTTAATTTTCTTTTTATGTGTGTTGCCTTGTCAACGTACAGTTTCCATTTATGTTGGTATATTTTACAATGGAATGGATATTAAAACACACAATTTAACTTTATGTATTTAATCATTTATTTATCCATTTAATCATGTGAGATAACAGTATACATTATTAGATTTTTTTTAAATTTATATTACTCTTTCATTTAACTTCATTTCTAATAGCAATTTTCTCTTGTTTCCATCATTTATTGTAGTTTGTTGTACTGCACACTTCATGATTGTTTAATGACCTGTCAGGGGGGGGGGACAAAAATCCCCCCCCCCCCCCCGACATACATATATATTATGTTAAATCAGTAATAAATTACAAAAGTGTCGAACTAATGGGGACTTGACACTCTTCATTAAAATATGCACAGTACTGGTTCCTACTTCTCTAGCCTGTGCTGTGACTCTTCTCCCACATCTCATGAGATTGAGAAGGGAAGACTCTCTTCTCCATGAGCCTGCAATTATGTAGCCGTTACCAGTATTTTCACTGTCAGCAATGATTCAATCAGTGTCGGACCTATTGTGAACTCCAAGGAAATTATGTAGCATCAAAGTGAAATAACAATTCCTCCAAGTGAACTATCAATTCCTCCAAATGAAATATCATTTCAGCAGAATAAAAATCGAATCAATACGCAGTCAATTAAATTTATTACGTGAAATTCGTACCAATGAAAAAATAACTCAGACGATATCCTGAGATATTTAGACAATATTTAGAGGTAGCCCAAGTCAATTGAAATTTTATCCTAATAAAATTACAAATATTCTTAATATGGTAGTTTTTCTCAAAGTATACATGTTGAAAAAGTTAATATTAATACCTTTTTACCATGAAACTGCACATGTGCTCCTACAACAATGGTTGGATGAGGTATGGAAAGAATCGACTGGCAGAGACGACCCATTGAATGTTTTCGCTCTTTGCTTATAAGTTGCTGTTTTGGATTCTAGGACCAAATTCCCCGTGATCAAAATCTCTCATTGTGAAAAAAGACAATTATCTCCCAGTCTTGAAACCCTGTGCAACAACCCCCCTCCACATCAAAAAAATCCTGGTTAAAAAACATGTAAAAAAAGCCTTCGGTCAAAAACCACCACTTTTACAAGAAGTTAAAAAAATTCCAAATGAAATAAATAAACAATAAATACTATACGACATCATCTTACAATTAATATCGCTGTTGTGTTGGCGATAGTGTAAAAAATCAGCTTGAGATTGAAAATCTAAATACCTCAACTGATAAATGCGTTCAAACAACCTTTCTTTCTGCTGTTTTGTCGCATGTGTAGTGAAAAATTTAACTTTTGTGATTAGCCAGCAAAATGTATAATTTGATACAATGAAAATGCAAGTTACCTAGCACAACATATAATATTAATGAAGGACTAATATTAATAACTAAACAAACCTAACCCGTGAAGTGGGGTGGAATATACCTATGATCCAATATATCGGGGTGGAAAATACCGAGGTGGAATATACCAGTCACCATAAATCTATTTACATCAAATTTATTTGCATGAAATTTATTTACATGAAATTTATTTACATGAATTTATTTTCATTTAGTCTTCTTTGCATCAATTAACTACATAATATTTTTTTTATATATATTTAATTTTACATATTTTTCAAGTTTACTTATATAATACCCCATTAATTTTAGTGGGGTATTAATAGTAAAAGAAAAAATAATAATAAATAAAATATATGAAAAATAAAAAAAAATTAATGAAAAATTATTTAACAATTCTATGTGAATTTTTTTCATGTACATAAATTTTATATACATTTTTTTATGTAAATAAATTTCATGTGAATAAATTTCATGTATATAAATTTCATGTAAATAAATTTCATGTAAATAAATTTCATGTAAATAAATTTCACGTAATAAATTTAATTGACTGCGTTATTGATTCGATTTTTATTCTGCTGAAATGATATTTCATTTTGAGGAAACGCTATTTTATTTGGAGGAATTGATAGTTCACTTGGAGGAACTGTTCTTTCACTTTGATGAAATGTTTTTTTCACTTTAATGAAATTATATTTCACTTTGATGAAATGTTATTTCATTTGGTGGAACTTCAATTGGAAAAGGTATAGTACTTGCATGTCTTTTGGACACTATGAGTGTTATGACTGCAGGGCAGGCGGCTAACATTTGACTCACATTATATAGAATATGGTAGTGACAACTGAGACGATTAGTGTACGTGACGTCATCACAGCAACACTCTAAAATTAAATTTAAGGCAATTGAAAAGTGTTTTATTAAAAGAAAATGTTTATATATAAGAAAAGAGTAATGGTGAATTCAGTTATTAAAACTACTTGACCCTAATTTTCGATTAAGTCTGTTGTCTTAATGACGTCACGATAACAAGTCACTCTACTGTCATTACAACTTATATAGCAGTGGACCGAAAAACAGACCTATTACTGTAGCTGAGAGACCTTGTTATAGTTCCAGAACTATAACTTCCTTGCTGCACGGTTGCCGAAAGTATTTTCCTGATAGTACCAGATTAGACACTGGAAAAGTACCAAAAACCTTAAATTTCCATGAAATTCAAGTTTTTTTTCGACATTATGTTCGTCAAAATTGAAAATATTCTTGAAAAAATGTGGTAATTCGTGAGAGGTAAAAGTACAAATCTGGTACTTTTTAGAAAAATGAGAGACCAAAACATAGAGAGCCCAGCCCCCCTATGTCATAAGCCCCCCCCCCCCTCCCTGTTTCTTTAATCCTTATTTACCTAGTTAAATAAATGAAGAACTACTTAGATAGAAATAACTGAGACTTGCCAATGTAGTTTGTTGTATCCGCTAGTTTGTTGACTGCACACTTCATGATTGTTTAATGACCTGGCAGGGGGGGTTCGGGGGGTGGCACGCCCCCCGATATACATATATTTTATGTTAAATCAGTAATAAACTACAAAAGTATCGGACTAATGGGGCGTCGGACTAATGAATAGTTACCTGTCTACTAAATACCAGGTCAAGTCTATTAAATGCCCTGAGAACTTCTTATTGCTCTAAATTTGGTATACGAATATCCTGTTTCATCTTCGAGCAGAATTAATGGAACATTGAATCCTTTTACACGCAGAACAAATGGATGGGTCTTAGTCATCTTTTCAACACCTATTATGTGATCTTCTATTTCAAATTTCCTCTGGCTGCTTGATTGTTTCTCATTTCCTTGTCTGTTACGTTCTTATTTGCGAAAGTTTCCCTCGACAGATTTCATTCCTATATTCATAGAACTTTTTCTTCAAGTTTTCTAAAATGAAACACTATTCTTTCAGTAATATTTGAAGTCTGACATTTCACGTTGTCGAGAAAGGCCCACGGGGTAATTTACCTATGACTATATTATTTGGTATGTTAAACTGGGAAGGTACATTGACAAAAAGAGTTATTCTTCTCTTCTATTCATAGGTAATTTTTATTTGGATCTCTGAGAAGATTATAAATTCTATGAATAATCAATATATTCTGTTTAGCTAGTGATGTTCAATTATTATAAAGTGCGCTTATATTCACCAATTTATCAGAACAATACTTTCCATTGCGCTTAATTTTTGATACACGTTTATTTTCAATGATTAAAAAACTCGACTCGGTAGATGCGCCATTCAACCATGCTCCGCAATCGTTCCAGATATCAGCCCTTTTTCCTCTGATTCCCTTCCACGTTGATATTATTCTGTAATATATAAGATACATCTACTTTTTCACCTGTAAGAATAGCTTACAATATGACAGAAAGCCGATGTCATAAATCTTTTCTGTGAGCCATAATCTGAAAGAACATCAGCCACATCCATTGATGAATAGTCATCTCGATCAGATTCAATTGTTTTGGAAACCTCGTCATCATCAAAGACAAAGTAAGAAGAAACGTCATCTTGAACAGGTTTTGGCAGAATCCGCATCATCTAATACAAAATAAGAAGAAATGTCATCTTTAACAGGTTTATATCAGGGATATAGAATTTTTCTTCAATATTAGTGATCTATTCATCATGATCTTTCAGTTAAACTCGAACAGCATGAACAGTTGTATACGTTCTATCATATTTTCGAATCACGCTGGTAATAAGAGGCATGATGTGTTACGGGTTCCATGGTACTATGAAGTTGGGTTCGATAGGTAATTTAAAGTTGTCCACATGAGATTTATGAATCCTTCAACCGTAATGTCAATCGCAGACTGTTTCAAAATCGTGAGCATTACCTCATGGACGTAATTTTTTCTTCCATTAACAGCAGGATATATCATATTTATCCTCAAATGCAATACTCTTACCATTGCAATAAACATGTGCATTCACCAAGCTTCGTCAATCACTTTTATAAGTGGAGCAAACATTTTTCAGTCGTTTGAATTGAGGGTGACTAGAGATTTCTATCATATTTTTAACCAACTACATCTTTCCCTCAGCTCAATTGATAGCGATTCATTATCACAAAATGCGATAGATGTGGAATTTAAAAACCGTGTTCAGTTGGAGTACTGTGCAAAGCAGTCAATTGAAATATATGGAATGAATTTGAGATGATTTTAGCAGTTCTGTTTAGTTGTGCATCATTGAACTTTTGATTTAGATCTCTTAACTACTAGCAATTGCATCATGAATAGCATTCACGGTTTGAATCACGTTTCAGCTAGTTGAAGCGTCGATATGTTTCATTCGTACAAATTTCTATTCATAGCAAGCATATTTAATTTCAAAATCGAGTTTAATTTTTTTTGTGTGTCACATAGCTACAATATAGGAACAAAGGAAACTTATATGAATAGAAAAAGTGCAAAAAATGAGAGCCTCGAGAGGTAATTCAATATATGAAAGAGTAAGATTCAATCTCCTTGCTTTATTTTGTGCTAAGTTATTAGTGCTAAGCCTGTTAACTGATCTTCTCGCATGATCGCATCGTGCTCTGCAAAAAAGTTTTTAATCATCTGAGAGTAGAGTATGTTCTCTCAGGAGAAGCAGTTGTTGTTGTTTAGCCCCCTTGACCCTCAGGGAGCAGGGGGCGACCGAGTGAACGCGCCTCGGGAGAACCCACCCGAGACACGTGTGGGGGGTATGGGCCTAAGTGAACCCGATATCCCTCAGGAAGGCAATGACTTCCTGAGGGCGGGTCCATAGGTGCTCCAGTGAGTGTGTGGTCCGATGTTGTTGTAGTGTTGGACATTGTGTGAGAATGTGGGAGATTGTCCCCGGATCCGTGGAGCAGTACTCACACAGATCCGAGTCCGCCCTCCCAATTCTGTGTTTGTAAGAAGGGAGAGAAGGGTGATGTCCACATCGGAGACGTGACAGGGTTACCCTGTCACGACGCGAGAGGTGAACCTCACTGGAGTCGATAGGGGGAGGCCCAACTCCTAGAAGAGAGTTAGGAGGGAAGGAGGAAATTTCTCTGTCTGTGAGTGTGGTGTGTATATGTCGTTGTAGTGAAGTGTTGGGTGGGGTGTCTGGGAGTGTATTAAAGATGTTTCTGTAGTGTGTGGCTGGTGTAAGGTGAATGTTTCGTGGAGTCCTTCGCTCAATTTGCATGTAGTGTAATGGATGAGAGGGGCTTAGTGTGGAGGTGTTTAATTAGAGAACTGATAGCATCAGTAGGTTTTTCTCATTCTTTGTTCAACCACAAAGTGGCCCATATATCCCATTCGCCAATGACCTGCTGCTCATATTGTTGAGCCAAAATCGGCATCCAAAGATTGAAAGCATGTCTCACATCAGCATGGTAAGTATTGGAGGCAGCTGTAATACTAGAGAGAAGGAGAAAACACAACTTCATCACCTGTGGATTGTGATTATTGAATCTTTTTTTCAAGATTATTTGATTCTAAAAATGGAATATCTTAAGGTAAAGTCACTAAACATTTGATCTGAAAGTTTGTCGTGAATACTTCCGTGGGAATTCTATATGATCGCAAATTCATTCAACTTTGACGAAAACATCACGAAAAGTTTCTCCGCAATTTTTAGTGAGCTCACAACAAAAGAAACCAGATCCAATGTTCCCAACATGTCCTGTTATTGCGCATTAAAATATTATTTTAATGCGCATATTAGAAAAAGGGAAAACTTATAGTAGCTATATCTCATTCAATCACTATAAATATCTAATATTATACCTTACATAAAATATGTAAAAATTACTCATTTAGCAAAATTTGCGAAAATGGTTTATCATCATAATAAAACAAGATATTAAAGAAATAACATAGCCACTGAGGGAGTCAAGATACTTAAATTAGCAGTTCATTTAATTACAAGCTACTCTTATTAATACAACATTATTTCTTATCATTTACAACAAATCTACATTATTAAAAAGAAGTAACTGGACACTGGCTAAAACATGCAAATGCTAAAAAATAGATAATGTTAAAATTTGAATATAATTTGTACTACATGTTTAATTTCCAATGATTTATTAACCTTAAAAGTCGGGTAACTCATTTTCGAAAATCATCATTAGAGCAGGAAGCTTATCAAAAGTGTAGAGGCGTTGGGGGAAAACCAAACAAATGAAAGTTGTATTAGCAGACTGATATAAACATTTAAATTTAGTAACTACAACAACTACAGTATCACTGTTACTTGATTTTTCTTCTGGAGTTTAGCTCCGTGAGGCCAAAGTCTTGAGGTTACAGTCGCAGAAGAATGGAGTGCAATGTTCACCGTGGGGTCTTCAAGAGTTACTAAAAGCGATCTTGCCTTTGGATCATTCCTCCATTGCGATATCTACAAGCATAAGAATGACATTATAATATTTATACATGAATAAAAAAAATAACAAACATTTGCATGCAGATGTATAACCGTATAGTTACTCATATTTATAACATAGCATAAAATTACCTGGGTGAGTTTGATCGGAGACAGAAGAGTGATGAATGTGTCTATAGCCTCATGTCTCTCAACCCATCTTGTCTCGCAAAGACTTTTCAGGTGGCTATATGGACGATCAGGTTGATGAAATTTAACAGCAGCAGAGAATACTGCCTATCTCTTCGCACTGATGTTGATGAAATTAACGATTTCACGGAGGGAACCCATTTCACGGAGGGAAGCTCATGACTGCTGCCCCGTCATATCATTGTCAACGCAGTTTTGGATATTAAAGGTCCTCTCCACTCTAAATTTATAAGATTCTGGAATTGCTTTAAATTTGTACATAGAGCTAAGGTATATAATATATAACAGGAAGCAGAATTTAAATCGTTGGGTCTTTCCCATTTGACGACTTAAATTAACTTTTTTATACGTATTTTTGTCCATAGAATCTGAAAATCAAATTTGTTTTTGGTAGAAACTAATACTTTTTGAGATATGAGGGTTTAAATTTATTTATTTCCTATGTATTACTGAAGGATTGAGAACTTTGAGAAAACTGGTGTTTTCATTGAAATTACTTAACAATATAGATTAATTTATGTATTTCGGCACGCCACCCGAAATACATATATGGGATATATTTCCAGTTTCCGTGATATTTTCAATTTATTACTTCAATACTAATATATGTGTAATGGGGACCGTGCCGCTCCCGATATCCCCCTACCAGGTCTTTAAACAATCATGAAGTGTGCAGTACAACAAACTACATAACGGCTATCTTCGACCAAAATTAGCCAAAAAGCGTGTAAACACGAGTTTTTTCAAAGTACCCAATCCTTCAGTAATACATAGGAAATAAATAACTTTAAACCCTCATATCTCAAAGACTATTAGTTTCTACAAAAAACGGTTTTGATTTTGGATTCTATGGACAAAAATACATATAAAAGGTTAATTTAAATTAAATCTGGTAGGGGTCGTCAAATGGGAAAGACCCAAATCGTTCAAGTATTCTGTTCACAATTAATTAAATTCTGAGATTCGTAAGAAGAAAAAAGCAGCATAATTGAGTAGGGGTATGGTCAAGAGCCCCCCTACGTCATAAGCCGCCCCCCTCCCTCCCCCTCCCTGGTTATTTAATCCTTATTTACCTATTTTAATAAATGAAGAACTACTTGGATAGAAATAACTGAGGGTTGCTAATGTAGTTTGTTGTATCCGCTAGTTTGTTTTACTGCACACTTCATGATTGTTTAATGACCTGGCAGGGGGACCGATATACATATATTTTATGTTTAATCAGTAATCAACTACAAAAGTGTCAATAAGGATTAAATAATATAGGTAAATAAGGATTAAAAAACAGGGGGTTTATGACCTACACCCAATTGAGTAGGTATGGTATGTTCGTTCGTATATATATAGTACATACCTATTCAAATACAGTGTTTTGAAATGAACAGTTCTCTAGATAGGAAAAATGTTGTGATATATGAAAACTATTAGTAAGGAATACTTAATACTTAAGGTAATGTTCCGGGAACATCGGAATGGAATGTGTATTCCCTTTACGATGCTCTAGGAACATTTCCTGGAGATACCCCCAAAAAATTACAAAAACGTGCATTTTCGCGATATCTCCTGGGGACATCGTAAGGGAATATTGCGGGTAGGTTATTTGGCAATTGCTGGTAATTAAAAAAATTATCTCCTCTTTCTGGCATTAGTAACCTCTTTCCTCTTAAGAGTAGCTAGTTACTTACAAGTATCAAGAAGCATTTTCTTTGGTGGTATTGTATACTTCATATCTATTATTTCCTCTGTCTCAGAGTCGAAACGCACCAGTAGAACAGAATTGAATGTAACGACAATAGGTACGTCACAGTGACTGCTCTTGTTTTCATTTTCATAAGTTATGATTTCTGCTTCATTGCGTTTCTCGAAAGAAGTCTATTGCTGTGACTTTAACTGTACATTTTGACAATTTTCATACGAAACTGCCAGGTAACTTTTTTTTCTTTCGAAGTAGCTTTCCTGCATCTATGAGATTGTCACGAAATGATGGTTGGTGAATTTGCTCAAGGAGCCACCTTTTTTGATTTCTTCCTGTCCCTTTTATATAATTTATTTCTGACATCAAAGACAGCGCCCGTGGTTTCGAAGCAGACGTTAAACTCACGAATATATTTAAATTAATATCTCTACTTTTCTGTCGACCTGAAATATTCTCAAGAAAAAATTTGATTACAAAGAATTTGAAATAATTAAATTTGTCAACCACTGGTTTACGTCAGTTTTGAGCGAATTAAAATGAAATCTTGGTTAAATTGATATTTTTAAACAATGTAAATCATGCATACGCCGGTGAAACACATACACATTTACAAACACATTTAGAGGGTATAAGAAAAATCACAAGAACATACTAAATTGCTTATAATAAATATATTGAATAGCGCGGCGAGTGGTCCGCACAGCGAATTTCCTAGAGCCATAAGAAAAGCCTCTTATACTTAACTATGGTCAGTGATCAATATTGCAAATTATGTTTTCATTTTATCCCAACAACTGTTCAACGTTTCTTCGTTCTCTATAATGGAAAACCTTTAAAATTTACATTTTTATTAATCTAATAATACTGCTAGTGAACTTTGTCAGATGATGTACAAATTTGAATTCATAGGATTCAAATCATATCTTATTTAAATTAAATATTCAATTATTACCATTGCGCAGAAACATGATTAGAATCCAAATTTGATTCAATGGGTTGCTAATATTCCTTATTAGTAAGGAGGGGACAAGATGAGGCGTAAGTTTTGCGATATGCAGCATATATGACTATTTAAGGCTCTAAGTCTAAGCCGTCGCACCTTAACCATTATGAGTTTGACTATCAGAATGAACGGGAAGGTTTGAGTATGTGTTAAAAATCACATTTGTTATTTGTAATCCTACTGTATTTATTTCTCCTTATATGTGCAATATTTTTACTTGAAATTTAGTACACATTAGTTTAGTATATATGCTAACAACTTGTGAAATATACAGTATACATATATTAGGTACATACTCAAACTACTAAACATTGTTTTTAATATGAGCCTCTTTATTTTAAAGTCCTAAATTACCTAAGGAAATGACAATAAAATAATTCACTTTTTCCATATTCCTCATGTCTGGAACTATACTTGATGCAAATAATTGATATTCATCCTCTCTGACAGTATCAATTTTTCTTCTGCGAGTTTTAACAGCTCAGTGGCCTCGTCATCTACTAAATGTTTTCTTTTCTTTCTTTTGTGTGCCAGAACTTGAAGGTACTGGTGTAACAAGAGTAGCAGCATGTTTAATTGCAGTAGGTGGAGGAGTTTGAGAAGGTGTAGTCACAGCAGGAGGTTGAATGGAAAAATAGGCGACTGTGAATCAAGTATCAATTCCGGCAATTCCATATCCGCTTTGATCAAAACTGTCGTTCTTCTGTCCCTTGAGCTGATTAGTTACAACATATGCAAGAAAAAATTAACTTAAATTAAATTCGGTGGGGGTCGTCAAATGGGAAAGACCCAAATCGTTCAAGTATTCTGTTCACAATTAATTAAATTCTGAGATTCGTAAGAAGAAAAAAGCAGCATAATTGAGTAGGGGTATGGTCAAGAGCCCCCCTACGTCATAAGCCGCCCCCCTCCCTCCCCCTCCCTGGTTATTTAATCCTTATTTACCTATTTTAATAAATGAAGAACTACTTGGATAGAAATAACTGAGGGTTGCTAATGTAGTTTGTTGTGTCCGCTAGTTTGTTTTACTGCACACTTCATGATTGTTTAATGACCTGGCAGGGTGACCGATATACATATATTTTATGTTTAATCAGTAATCAACTACAAAAGTGTCAATAAGGATTAAATAATATAGGTAAATAAGGATTAAAAAACAGGGGGTTTATGACCTACACCCAATTGAGTAGGTATGGTATGTTCGTTCGTATATATATAGTACATACCTATTCAAATACAGTGTTTTGAAATGAACAGTTCTCTAGATAGGAAAAATGTTGTGATATATGAAAACTATTAGTAAGGAATACTTAATTAGGTACTTGGATTCTTTATATGGATCCATTATCTTGGAATCAGCTTTGTTATTGTTTAGAATTTGTTGGATCTAGTTAACCTATCGCGCATGCAGACTTTTTCTTTGCTTGAAATTCAGAGGGGTAGTAGAAAGAACGGAAACAAATCTCAAATTACATATTATAATAAAACTACAGAACCAAATTTGAAATGGTTTGCAGTTTTATAATCAGTAACCTTAGTTCTAATGAATAGAGAAATAAAAAAATTGGGTGGAGGGAAGAATAATACAGATTGAAATAGAAAAAAATCTTCCCGAATACTGTCATTGTGGAAATACCTCACACACAGACTCATTTGCTCTATATTCTATTCGATATCTAAACCATTTTGTGTAACCTCTTCTCCGACATCGAACACCAGTAACAAATTAGATATGGTGAAATCTAGTAGAAACCAATCTGATATCCGCTTGCACCGTTAAACGGCATCATATCATGTATATTTGGCATTGCAGCGATACCGTTAACAGCGTCAAGTAGGAAGATAGTTTGCGACGTCAAACATATATAGGGAATCTGTATCATATCGATGCCTACTTATATATCTAATATGTTTCGAAACACAAGCTTATGATATGTATAATTAATTCACAAATTAAAATTGAATATTATTTGCTTAAAGTGTAAAGTTAATATGACAATACTGGCAGCTAGACCCCGATTGTATTATCAAAATCAAAACTCAGTCTTATTACAAATGGTAATAGGAGCGAGATATATGGGCCAAAATTTTAAATAATTTTAACTCCTTAAAAATTCCATTTTCTATGAGTTCGAATTAAAAAAGTTTTGAGGACACGATTTAGCGTAAAGATGAAAGCTCTGTGATGAAAGTTTAAAGTAATGAATGAATAAAATGATTAAAATTTAACCATAGATTTACTTTTACTCAGTTATAACCAGGCAACATAATAACTTTCCTGCGACATTCCGAACTGCGTCTCCTTGGGATATCGCGTAAGAGTCCGTTTTTGGGGACATCACCCCAGGTAATGTTCCGGGAACATCGGAATGGAATGTGTATTCCCTTTACGATGCTCTAGGAACATTTCCTGGAGATACCCCCAAAAAATTACAAAAACGTGCATTTTCGCGATATCTCCTGGGGACATCGTAAGGGAATATTGCGGGGAGGTTATTTGGCAATTGCTGATAATTAAAAAAATTATCTCCTCTTTCTGGCATTAGTAACCTCTTTCCTCTTAAGAGTAGCTAGTTACTTACAAGTATCAAGAAGCATTTTCTTTGGTGGTATTGTATACTTCATATCTATTATTTCCTCTGTCTCAGAGTCGAAACGCACCAGTAGAACAGAATTGAATGTAACGACAATAGGTACGTCACAGTGACTGCTCTTGTTTTCATTTTCATAAGTTATGATTTCTGCTTCATTGCGTTTCTCGAAAGAAGTCTATTGCTGTGACTTTAACTGTACATTTTGACAATTTTCATACGAAACTGCCAGGTTTAGCAACTTTTTTTTCTTTCGAAGTAGCTTTCCTGCATCTATGAGATTGTCACGAAATGATGGTTGGTGAATTTGCTCATGGAGCCACCTTTTTTGATTTCTTCCTGTCCCTTTTATATAATTTATTTCTGACATCAAAGACAGCGCCCGTGGTTTCGAAGCAGACGTTAAACTCACGAATATATTTAAATTAATATCTCTACTTTTCTGTCGACCTGAAATATTCTCAAGAAAAAATTTGATTACAAAGAATTTGAAATAATTAAATTTGTCAACCACTGGTTTACGTCAGTTTTGAGCGAATTAAAATGAAATCTTGGTTAAATTGATATTTTTAAACAATGTAAATCATGCATACGCCGGTGAAACACATACACATTTACAAACACATTCAGAGGGTATAAGAAAAATCACAAGAACATACTAAATTGAATATAATAAATATATTGAATAGCGCGGCGAGTGGTCCGCACAGCGAATTTCCTAGAGCCATAAGAAAAGCCTCTTATACTTAACTATGGTCAGTGATCAATATTGCAAAATAATTATGTTTTCATTTTATCCCAACAACTGTTCAACGTTTCTTCGTTCTCTATATTGGAAAACCTTTGAAATTTACATTTTTATTAATCCAATAATACTGCTAGTGAACTTTGTCAGATGATGTACAAATTTGAATTCATAGGATTCAAATCATATCTTATTTAAATTAAATATTCAATTATTACCATTGCGCAGAAACATGATTAAAATCCAAATTTGATTTAATGGGTTGCTAATATTCCTCATTAGTAAGGAGGGGACAAGATGAGGCGTAAGTTTTGCGATATGCAGCATATATGACTATTCAAGGCTCTTAAGTCTAAAGGCCCGTTTACACGAGGGGCGTGAAGCGCTTGACAGGCGCCTGCTTGCCCCACTGTGAGGCAAGTACGTGCGCTTCTCAGGGGCAACGGAGCGATCGACGAGGTAGCGATTGGACAGGTGCTTCACTCAGTGGGTGACTCCCCTTCAGTAAGAGAGGTTGCCTGTACACACGCTGCGTGTGTACTGTGCGTCAATATTCAAAGACTTCAGTGGTATAAACGTAATAAATGTATATTAGTAAAATTGGCCGAATTTTTGAGTAATTGGATTTATAAATTAAGTCATTGAATTTTTCAGAATTATTGTTTTTAATCAAAAAATAGGGTCTTTTTCTATACCATAAATTATATCTATGAGTCACTTACAAAGTGTGTCAAATTAATCACATTATATGTTACATAAAATAACTGAAAACAATCAAGTGTGTTATGTTTTATTATATGTATGTGTGTTATGTATTATATACTGCTACCCTATTCGTATTGCGGATAATCAAACAAATGGACAGTGACTTTTATATTTATAGATAAAGGAAATGTTGCTAGTAATATTAATAATGAAAAAGTTATTGAATAAATTACAATCCAGCAAAATCTCTCTGCCATGATACTGCTCCCTCTGCATTCACCCAAATTCTACGACGTCTGCTTTTCGTTTTCTTCTTTAATGCACACCCCAATACAATTGCCCAGAGATCCTCTTCGCTCGCATCCATCCTCACTGGTGTCTGAGAGCAAACTGAATCGTGAGGGAGGTGCGTGTGTTGACTGTGTTTAAAAACCAGTGTGAACAACCACGGGCGTCAAGCGCTGCAGCAGGCGCCTGCTCGCCCCGACTGTTGCCCCTCGTGTAAACGGGCCTTAAGCCGTCGCACTTTAACCAAAATGAGTTTGACTATCAGAATAAACGGGAAGGTTCGAGTATGTGTTAAAAATCACATTTGTTATTTGTAATCCTACTGTATTTATTTCTCCTTATATGTTCAATATTTTTACTTGAAATTCAGTACACATTAGTTTAGTATATATGCTAACAACTTGTAAAATATACAGTATATTAGGTTTATTAATAACACATGTGTTTTTTTAACACATACTCAAACTACTAAACATTGTTTTTAATATGTGCCTCTTTATTTTAAAGTCCCAAATTACCTAAGGAAATAACAATAAAATAATTCACTTTTTCCATATGCCTCATGTCTGGAACTATACTTGATGCAAATAAATGATACTCATCCTCTCTGACACTATCAATTTTTCTTCTGCGAGTTTTAACAGCTCTGTGGCCTCGTCATCTACTAAATGTTTTCTTTTCTTTCTTTCTGTGCCAGAACTTGAAGATACTGGTGTAACAGAGTAGCAGCATGTTTAATTGCAGTAGGTGGAGGAGTTTGAGAAGGTGTAGTCACAGCAGGAGGTTGAATGGAAAAAGAGGCGACTGTGAATCAAGTGTCAATTCCGGCAATTCCATATCCGCTTTGATCAAAACTGTCGTTCTTCTGTCCCTTGAGCTAATCCGATTAGATTAATCCCTTCTGCTTGAGCTAAATTAATTAGCTCTTCAGATATCTGTAAAAGACAATATTTTATTAATATTATTTTCATTTTCTTTCCAGTTTCCGAGAACATGTGAACAACCTTCCAAACAGTTGCAAAAAATTGCCTAATGTCTTTGTTGGGACATAAGCGTTCCCCCTTCAAGCATATCTCCTGAAACCTTTTCTCAACCAAGAACGAATCTTTTCATATCGTTTGTCACGATCCAGGAGAGTAGTGGAGAACGCGTTCGGCCTTATGTCGAATAGGTTCAGGGTGAAAATACCGAAGAATGTAGAAAAAATTGTGATGGCCACAGCAGTGCTACATAATTTCCTTGGAGTTCACAATAGGTCCGACACTGATGAAATCATTGCTGACAGTGAAAATACTGGTAACGGCTACATAATTGCAGGCTCATGGAGAAGAGAGTCTTCCCTTCACAATCTCATGAGATGTGGGAGAAGAGTCACAG
>CANNZV010004227.1:0-45106 GCA_947561585.1 Caprella mutica
TATGAAGCTGGTTTCACGGGTTCGGTATACGGCTATTCAATCATGAAGTAAATACCTTTGGCCTTCCTTCCAATTATTCTGCCATTTTTTTCGACTATGAGCCAATTTTACCAAGAATCTCGCTAGCTGTACCAAAATTTATTTTTCCAGAAGATATTTTCTTCTCCCCAATCTTTCTATACAGCTGCTGACAAAGTTTGTGTCTATTGAAGGAAAAAAGGGGACATCTTCATTTCATCATGGACGAGTTGTCTAATGTTTCTGGGTATCCATCCTATCAGCTATCTTGATTAGCAACCAAATCGATCTTTACGGGTTTCTCATATAGTCTTCTCTCAAATGCGTTCCAGACAGTCGATCTTGCAATTGGGAGTTTCTTTACAATACGACTTTGAGGAATCGTGTTATACCACTATAGCTTTTCTTTGGTCTGCCATTCTTTAACTGACTAAATTTTAATTATTTTTCTTGATGTGATAATTGTAGTGCCTTGGCTATTCTACTAAGGAACAACGTTTCCGAAAGATAATTAAATTTGAAAATTTGTGTCTCTATTTTCGCCACATCCTGTTATTTCCTTAAAAAATGTGTTCGATTGCATTATTTTACTGTTGCCAGCTAGTATAGGAGTAGCAGAAAAGTATTGCAATTGGGAAGCAAAGACCAAGAATAAATAATTACCATCATCAGCGGCAGTTATCCACTTCTATAAAGCATAATATATAAAAATAATATAAAGTATAAATAGCATTTTGTTGTAAATATAGCATTTAGTGGACGAAATGTATGGGCATAGAAAAATATAAGTAGTCATAAATTTTAACTCTTTCTTTGTTATTTTTTAACACTTTATTTGGTATCTATGATACCTACGGGTATCGTGGATACCAATTGAAATCTGATCCGAATTAATCCTACTTCCCTAACTGTTAATGCTAGAGAGTTATTAGGTACAGTTTGAAAATCCCCATCTATATCTCTATGTGGAATCCCCAATCAATCCCCATCTCCTAATGTTCTATTGACTCTATAATTTATTCATTGCTTTGATCTGGAATAACTCTTTGATGGAAGATTAGAGTGATAGTGGAATATTGTACACACTTGTGATTGTACTCACACTTGTGATTGTACTCACACTTGTGATTGTACTCACACTTGTGATTGTACTCACAGTTGTTATTGTACTCACAGTTGTTATTGTACTCACAGTTGTCACTGTACTCACACTTGTCACTGTACTCACCCTTGTGATTGTACTCACACTTGTTACTGTACTCACACTTGTGATTGTACTCACACTTGTGATTGTACTCACACTTGTGATTGTACTCACACTTGTTACTTTACTCACACTTGTGATTGTACTCACACTTGTGATTGTACTCACACTTGTTATTCTACTCACAGTTGTTATCGTACTCACACTTGTTATTGTACACATTTATTTCTTGTTAATATTTCGTGTAGATTTTTTTGAATGCATTTTTTACTTCTTGAAGTTCTTCAAAATTCAAGAATCTATGTGTATGTCTATAAATAATTACCATTGAATTATAAATCATTATCATATATATATTTATATATATATTCATTTCTACACGATCGAAAACCGTATATACATATATATTTATATCATTTTATATCATATATACATATTGCATCTTCAAATCCTCGTTTCTTTTTATGATTTATAAACTGTCTTAGGCAAGAAAAGCGTATTATTGACCAAAGAAAATATATTTGTTATTGGTAATAGCTTTTAAAAGAATATCTTTTATTACTTTTAAAAGAATATCTTTTATTACTTTTAAAAGAATATCATTTTTTGTTTTTAATTCTTCATGAAAAATCACTCGGGTATGAGATGAAAATAGGACTGCAGTATTAATATGAAATGTAAGTATTAATATGAAATGTAAGTATTAATATGAAATGTAAGTATTAATATGAAATGTAAGTATTAATATGAAATGTAAGTATCAATATGAAATGTAAGTATTAATATGAAATGTAAGTATTAATATGAAATGTAAGTAATTTAAAGGGAGAGTACGATTAATTATCATATGAAATATTTTATCATAATATGAGAGTTGAACATGAATTTTAATTTTTACAGGAAAAATTACATCTGAAGTTACTGTATTCGTAAAGAAAAAATAGCGGTGTTTAAATTATTTCCCGATAGATGGCGTTCAACTTTCATTATCGTTAGAAAATATTTTTTAATATTTTTTTTGTAAATATGAAATTGTTAATCGAGCTAGAGATATGAATACACAATAATATTAATTATACACAATATTTAAACCGACATCTCACGTAGCTGGTTGACATACAAATTAAATTTTCTAATCTTCAATTAACTATTTATATAAACGATACTATTAATTGGCAAATGTTTATAATTTAACTATCCCTTTCAAATGACTATAATAATTATATCTCTGTCATTTAAGCCCATCAAACATATAAACTTTTTCTACAATTACACCAAATCGCATCAAGAGGACATCAAAGAAATTATTTCCTTTGATGACCATTTTTAACTGCAACTGAAATAGAATTAATGGACGGCATTTCATTGAATTTAAATTATTAAATTACGTTAATTCTAAAGTAGTGCTTCAAAATGTCCTTTAATATTTAATTACATCTAAATGTGGTCACAAAGGATGACTTAAGTCTCTAAAAGAATATATATATATATAAGAATATATTTTAATAATATTGCAGTGGAACTCTTGAGTTATGAAGTGATGGTTCCTTCATAAGTCAGAGCCACTTCATAACTCAGGGACACTTCATAAGTCAGAGCCACTTCATAACTCAGGGACACTGAGAGTTTTCTATGATTGAAATCTTAGAGAAAACTGTGGTCTTTGAGAGACAACTAAGACGAAATTCATGACGTATATCGTTTTCTATGATTACATATAGAAAGTACATCATTACTCAAGTGCATTTCATAATTCAGGTCCTTCATAACTCAGAAGTTTTAATGTACATCAAACTTTTTTAAACTCTTTTATACAAGATATTTCATTAAATAAGAAATATTTAAAAAAAATGGCACAGATTTAGAATGTTAATATCGAAAGAACACAAGAATTATTTTCTTTTGTAGCTATAACTTTGGTCGAATCAGATAAAATGCAAGTTAGAAAAGTTGGAAATTAATGCTAATTCAACTGTGAAATAATAGGTGAATTAGCATTAACTAATATAATAATGAACGTCCAATTCATCTGAAAGCAATGACAAACTAATAAAATTAGTTACCAAATAAAACTCCATTGGTTCTTAAAGTGGGGTGCCCGGCACCCTCTGGGGCATGGATTGGATATCAGCCTAGGATTGCTGTTTTATATGTTACTTATAGGTTTAAACGTTTGGATGTTGTTGTTAACATCATGCAGAATATTCATGGACTATGGAGTATATTTGAACTTTTTTAACAGCATAGTAATCAAATACATATATAATAATTGTATCTTTTCAATCTATTTCAATGAAATACAATTTTTTACTTTTCATTGTCTAAATAAAGATAATTTTTTTTAAAATTATTTGAAGAAAGTTTGCTTCTTTAAAAAGAATGTACAGGAGGTGGGGGGGGGGGGGGCTGAGAACAACTGAACTAAATAGCTTCCCAAAACAATAAGGACCGTACATACACTCTCGTGAACCAACCCGTTAAAGATGTTAGTTATTTTAAAGTATTTCAAGTTAAGTTTGTTGAAAACAATACTTCTAATATTTGGTTTAATTATATTTAATAACACGTGATTACATGGAATGGTAGAAAGCTAAATTTTCTCAGCTATTAATATTCATAGGTGTGATTTTCTTTGACCAGTTGGTTACTTGATTTATCATCTTCAGAGTTTTCATCTAGGATTATCTTTAAAGAGATATTATTTAGTGCTGCACCAATAACACTATTAATTAAATATCACACAATTACAATACTGTCCGTGACGTCATTTCTTCAATGGAAATGACTTCGAATGCGCAGAACGTATGATAGGATTTTGCTAATGGCAGTGTATTAATTTTTGAATGTTAGTAGTCAATTAAATGAAATTTACAAATTTTTTCTTTCTAGTTATTTTCTCTAATAATTTAAAAGTTATGAACATTTAAAATCTGTACCATTTTTTTTGACACACTCTGTATATGGATAGAAGTTTCTATTGGGAGTATTATTTGTTTTATCAATTTATTGAGTTCGAAACCTGTGAACTATTTGTTGCTTGGAAACACTTCCGGAGAAGAAACTTATTATTATTTTAAACCGAATGGAAGAATGTTATTACAAATAGTTTTATTATTATACGGTCAAATTATTGATGAATTCATTATAAAAGTATTAGAAATAATGAATTGATTTAAAACCATTTCTTCAGTTTAAAAAGATTAAGAACAGGGTATTAATAAATAACCTATTCTAAATTAGATGAACTATTCTAACTTAATTACCCCATTCTAAATTATAGTGAGGGTAAATCGATTTTTTTTGGTGCAAATTATCAAAAAAAAAAGAGTCTTTAGGTCTTTAGGTAGTGGGCTTTCATGTCTCAAATTTTTTGTGAGTGTACGACCCTTTGAACCACCCCCCAGGAGGGTCCAAAGGGGGGGCGGGGGGGAGTCAGGTGCGGGTCAAAATCCATAACTTTTAACTATTTTATTTTTGAACCGATCGTTCTGAAATGTCTATAGTAACTTCGTAAAAGAAACACATTTTATAACTTTTTGACTTTGGCTTTAGTGTTCGAAAAAAAATGTAGGTTTCCAATTTAATTTTTTCATCGAATTTCAAAAGACGAGAAGTTAATTGTATCAGATTATGTATATGATAGAATAAAACACGAAGACAGTTTTAGAATCTTTGAAACATTTAGAATAATTCTATAGAGAGGTTTTTCAAATTTCCATCTGGTTTTTCTTTTAGAAAGCATTTTTTGATGAATAACTAAAATTTTCGATAAAAATACAAAAATTTCGATTTCGAACTGTGATAAAAAGAGAACGAGGAAGAAATTTCAAAAAATTTATCTATAGATTTGTTAGAAATTTCATTCCAAGGATTCCAAAACTATTTTCGTTTTTATTCTAGCTAATCATACACTTCTCGTCTTTTGAAATTGGTAAAAAAAAATCGAAAAGTTACACGATTAATATGTGGTTCTACTGCAAAGCTACATTAACTAGAAATTTCAGAACGATTGGTTCAAAAAAAAGTGAGATGGCCATTTTTAATTATGTCATTTTTATGTTTTTGGCATTTATGGAATTTATGACGGTATTATAGGTAATTCACAGGTAAAATATGAAGACTAAGCATTTATATCCCATATATATCACTGAATAAAATGTAAGCAGCATTCAAATTCATCCATAGTGATAAAATTGACATTTTACTTTATTGTTTCATGCTTTTGAGTCTCCTGTAAATTGTGTATTTTCCAACTAAAAATAACGAGAAGTCAATGAGTTCTAAAGCAACAAGAAAAAAAAAAGACAGTTTTAGAATCCTTGGAACATTCCTAACAAACAATAAAGGGCTTTTTTAAATTTCTCCCTCGTTCTCTTTTTATCGCAGTACAAAATCGAAAAATTTGGATTTTGCTGAAAATTTTAGTTAGTCATCAAAAAATGCTAATAAAAAAAATGAAGGAAATTTGAAACACCAATCTTATTATTAGTTCGAAATGTTCCAAGGATTCCAGAACTGTCTTTGGTTTGGTGCTAGGTAAATTTCCCCGCGGAAAATTCCACCTCGGAAAGTTCCACCGCTGGTAAGTTCCACCACGGAATATTCCACCGCCGGAAAATTACACCACGGAAGATTCCACCGCAAAATATTGGATTTCATTTACAGAAGGTATAACATTTAATATTAACTGATTTAAGGTAAATGTTTTTTTTGTGGTAACAGAACAACATTTCATTAGTTAGAAATTTAAGAAATTATTAGAATATGTTATGTTAAGTCAAAAACTACGAGATAAGCTAAGGCGAACATACGAAATGATAGACAGATCAAACGATCTTTTTAATACGAATCAATTACATTTTTTATAAGATTTAAATCGTGGAAATTCAACAATAAAGTTCCACTGCCCAGTGACCAACAATTCAGATTCCGTTTGATTCTCCTTTAAACATATATATTTATATGTTGAAACTGAAATTAAGGATAATATTTTGTTTGTAACATAAATTTTATTTTATATGTAAATATTATCTATCACACAAGTATTTAAATGTACCAAGATAAATTACAAATTAAATCAGCGACGATAAAAGGTGGAATTAAAGAATCAATTTGGCACGTACTGAAATAAAATGTTTAAAGGTCCTCTCCAGGCTCCGGGAAAAAAATGAGTTTATTACATAATATTTTAGAACTAAGGTCTACGATCATTATTCCGAAAACCGCATACAATTCGGTTTAGTATATATTTTATTATTTACTTTTAAAGTTTTTTAATACTCTGTGATCAACAATCGAGCGAATCTCCAACCTGACGCTAAGAAAGAAGATTGTACACTCTTTGTTTTGATTTCAAATTTAGATTTTTAAACAAACAATGCGTTTGTGGCCTTCTTTTAAGATATTAATTGTTTCTTAAAGTATATAAACGTTTCAATAATAAGTTTATCTGAATTTGAACCTTTAAACGAATAATAAATAGAATTATTAAACCAAATACCTAGTTGACAATCAAAACAAATGGTGTACATTCTTCTTCTTCAGACTGAAAATTAGAAAGTCGGAAGTAAAGTAGGTTTTGTAGAGTTTGAATTATAAAAATCTTTAAAAGCTTATAAAATTAAAAATATGCTATCAAATTTTATAGGGTTTGCAGTAAAATGATGAGAAACATTAGCCTCGTTGATTTAAGCAATAAAAAAAATTGCTTGGAGGGGACCTTTAATTAGTATCGATATATTTTAATATAAAAAAAAATTACAAAGCTGAAACTTTCTGTAACTGTATAATAATCTCTATTGGAACTATTACAAAATAAAGTTTAAATATGATGTGTATCGACTAAATTTTGAAAATAGAGTTAAAGGTACGTTTTGTATGCAGCGATTGTTACGATCATCGCTCAAGGATCATCGCCAGGCGATTATCACTGAGCACTAGTTCAATGGTATTCCTATGGGGCTGTTTTGCAACGAGCGATTTTAGCTGAATACTGTTTCAATGTACTCCTATTGCTGGGCGATCATCGCTGTCTGATGATCGCAACAATCGCTGCATGCAAAACGTACCTTAAGCAGGAAAATTAATTGCGGTACATTAACAAGCTTCGCCCTGAAACCACAGACCTTCGAATAAATATCATAAATTCAAAACTCACATAAGATATATAAATCTTAACACGCACAGAGTTTTGTTTGATATGCAACATCTTAATATAAATGCGGTTCAGAAGGTCTCTGATTTAAATAATATTGACTCTAAAGAAATAGACATTAAAAAAATGCTTGTCATATTGCTGCTTAATATTAACCTTTTCAATAATGAAACATATAAAATTTATTTTTGTATCAAATATTAAAATCTGAACTTTAGTGTTTCTGTTGATAGATTCAAAAAGCTAAATTTATCAGAGTTGTCAGAGGTTGGTGTTCCAATACCAGCGTCATAGTCTGTCACTATTAACCAGTTAAATATTTAATGCCCATATGAAGGATTATTAATTGTCTTATATTTAAAAGGAAGATTTATTCATTTGTAATTATCAATTACCTAAACTTAGAAATGCATTTTAAAATAAACTGTTCATTTATACTGATTATTTGCATTTTTTTTTCAAAATGGTGGAATCTTCCGCGGTGGAATTTTCCACATCTAGCATTTAACGCCGGTGGAATCTTCCGCGGTGGAATTTACCGGCCACGCTTTGGTTTTATTCTAGCATATACACTCATACACTTTTCGTCTTTTGAAATTGGTAAAAAAATTTTTTTTAAATTTAAAATCTACATTTCTCTGAAAACTGAAGCCAAAATCGAAAAAGTTACATGAATAAAATGTTTTTTTTTTGAAGTAACATATACCTTACAAATTTCAATACGAGTGGTTCAAAAATAATTATTTTTTTCAAAAATGGGGTTTCCTTAAATACCCTATTCAAAAATTAAATAAATTTTGTGTAAATTCTTTTCACGCAATTCCTTATATATATTCATTAAAAATTAATAAACTTTAACTTTCTTTAACTAAATCACAATATAATATCTGTATAAGAACTGCATTTTTGTCAACTATTTTCATCACGAACACTGAGTCTATTTTGAGGTGTTTATTACGGAAGATGTGATGGAAAAGTGAGGGACATACGTAAACAATATAATTAACACCAAATATCGGAAAATGGACGAGCGAGAAATTAACTAGCGGGGTAAACTGATTAGCGGAAAATTGACGACCGATAATTTGACGATCGGTATATTGACGAGCAGAAAATTGACAAGCGATTAATTGACGAGCAGTAAATTGACGAGCGGAAAATTAAATAGCGGAAAATTGATTAGCCCTAGCGGAAAATATGCTTATAGGAAAATAATTTATTGGGAAATTGATTATTTGATAATTAATTATAGGAAACAATTTCAGAATTTTCTTCAGGGGATAATGGCAAATTTGATTCAATTTTAGCACTTTCTCCTGAGAAAATTGAATATTAATTAGAAATTTTTTATTCATGAATACATATTGAAAAAGTATAAATATTTAGAAACTTAATTAGTATACCTACACAATTAGTATATACTATGTATATAGTTTATATAAATGTAGAGTTTGAAAAAAAAAATAGTTTTCGGCAAAGTAAAAACACTGTAGATTTCTAATCATTTTAAATTATTTTATCAAAGTTTTATTTTGTTAAATTTTTAACCAAGATGATAAACTGAGTTGAATATTTCTATAAATATTATTTATAAGACTGGTGACTCAGTGTGGTGGTGTGAGGCTCTAACCAACTCTTTTTAGAAATGTTTTTACCAATTCTTTATAGCATAAAAACACTTCAAACTTAAACCAACGGATTTGATTCACTTTCACATAATAATATTTTGATAAAAATAGGGAAAAGCTGTTGCTTCTAAAAGCCGGATTAAGGTAGACTTGCAGTAAATTTACTGGTGAATAGGTAGACTTGCAGTAAATTTACTGGTGAATAGGTAGACTTGAAGTAAATTTACTGGTGAATATGTAGACTTGCGGTGAATTTACTGGTGAATAGGTAGGCTTACTATGACAAATCAGTGCTAATTAACATTAGTTTACATCATTATAAAGTATCACTATAAAGATATTTAGTAAACTTTAAACCACTTTAACACTATCCTGAACTAATATAATGCAATATACACTATCCTGTACTAATATAATGCAATATACACTATCCTGTACTAATATAATACAATATACACCATCCTGAACTAATATAATGCAATATACACTATCCTGTACTAATATAATACAATATACACCATCCTGAACTAATATAATGCAATATACACAATCCTGAACTAATATAATGCAATATACACTATCCTGTACTAATATAATACAATATACACCATCCTGAACTAATATAATGCAATATACACTATCCTGTACTAATATAATGCAATATACACTATCCTGAACTAATATAATGCAATATACACTATCCTGAACTAATATAATGCAATATACACTATCCTGAACTATTATAATACAATATACACTATCCTGAACTAATATAATGCAATATACACTATCCTGAACTAATATAATACAATATACACTATCCTGTACTAATATGATACAATATACACTATCCTGTACTAATATAAAACAATATACACTATCCTGTACTAATATAATACAATATACACTATCCTGTACTAATATAATACAATATACACTATCCTGTACTAATATAATACAATATACACTATCCTGTACTAATATAATACAATATACACTATCCTGTACTAATATAAAACAATATACACTATCCTGTACTAATATAATACAATATACACTATCCTGTACTAATATAATACAATATACACTATCCTGTACTAATATAAAACAATATACACTATCCTGTACTAATATAATACAATATACACTATCCTGTACTAATATAATACAATATACACTATCCTGTACTAATATAATACAATATACACTATCCTGTACTAATATAATACAATATACACTATCCTGTACTAATATAATACAATATACACTATCCTGAACCAATATAATACAATATACACTATCCTGAACTAATATAATGCAATATACACTATCCTGTACTAATATAATACAATATACACTATCCTGAACTAATATAATACAATATACACTATCCTGTACTAATATAATACAATATACACTATCCTGTACTAATCAAACTTTACTCCAATCAGTCTTTATTCAAAACAAGATACGATTACCACTTTGAATATCATTATTAAATGCTTCAAAACACTTGAAAACGTGAATAACAACTAAAGCGAATGCAATTAAAGGAACAACTGAGAATGATAAAGCTAGGAACAACTGAGAATGATAAAGCTAGGAACAACTGAGAATGATAAAGCTAGGAACAACTGAGAATGATAAAGCTAGGAACAACTGAGAATGATAAAGCTAGGAACAACTGAGAATGATAAAGCTAGGAACAACTGAGAATGATAAAGCTAGGAACAACTGAGAATGATAAAGCTAGGAACAACTGTGAATGATAAAGCTAGGAACAACTGAGAATGATAAAGCTAGGAACAACTGAGAATGATAAAGCTAGGAACAACTGAGAATGATGAAGCTAGGAACAACTGAGAATGATAAAGCTAGGAACAACTGAGAATGATAAAGCTATGAACAACTGAGAATAATAAAGCTAGGAACAACTGAGAATGATAAAGCTAGGAACAACTGAGAATGATAAAGCTAGGAACAACTGAGAATGATAAAGCTGGGAACAACTGAGAATGATAAAGCTAGGAACAACTGAGAATGATAAAGCTAGGAACAACTGAGAATGATAAAGCTAGGAACAACTGAGAATGATAAAGCTAGGAACAACTGAGAATGATGAAGCTAGGAACAACTGAGAATGATAAAGCTAGGAACAACTGAGAATGATAAAGCTATGAACAACTGAGAATGATAAAGCTAGGAACAACTGAGAATGATAAAGCTAGGAACAACTGAGAATGATAAAGCTAGGAACAACTGAGAATGGTAAAGCTAGGAACAACTGTGAATGATAGAGCTAGGAACAACTGAGAATGATAAAGCTAGGAACAACTGAGAATGATAAAGCTAGGAACAACTGAAAATGATAAAGGTAGGAACAACTGAGAATGATGAAGCTAGGAACAACTGAGAATGGTAAAGCTAGGAACAACTGTGAATGATAGAGCTAGGAACAACTGAGAATGATAAAGCTAGGAACAACTAAGAATGATAAAGCTAGGAACAACTGAGAATGATAAAGCTAGGAACAACTGAGAATGATAAAGCTAGGAACAACTGAGAATGATAAAGCTAGGAACAACTGAGAATGATAAAGCTAGGAACAACTGAGAATGATAAAGCTAGGAACAACTGAGAATGATAAAGCTAGGAACAACTGAGAATGATAAAGCTAGGAACAACTGAAAATGATAAAGCTAGGAACAACTGAGAATGATAAAGCTAGGAACAACTGAGAATGATAAAGCTAGGAACAACTGTGAATGATAGAGCTAGGAACAACTGAGAATGATAAAGCTAGGAACAACTGAGAATGATAAAGCTAGGAACAACTAAGAATGATAAAGCTAGGAACAACTGAAAATGATAAAGCTAGGAACAACTGAAAATGACAAAGCTAGGAACAACGGAGAATGATGAAGCTAGGAACAACTGAGAATGATAAAGCTAGGAACAACCAAGAATGATAAAGCTAGGAACAACTGAGAATAATAAAGCTAGGAACAACTAAGAATGATAAAGCTAGGAACAACTGAGAATGATAAAGCTAGGAACAACTGAAAATGACAAAGCTAGGAACAACTAAGAATGATAAAGCTAGGAACAACTGAGAATAATAAAGCTAGGAACAACTAAGAATGATAAAGATAGGAACAACTGAGAATGATAAAGCTAGGAACAACTGAAAATGACAAAGCTAGGAACAACGGAGAATGATGAAGCTAGGAACAACTGAGAATGATAAAGCTAGGAACAACTGTGAATGATAGAGCTAGGAACAACTGAGAATGATAAAGCTAGGAACAACTGTGAATGATAGAGCTAGGAACAACTGAGAATGATCAAGCTAGGAACAACTGAAAATGATAAAGCTAGGAACAACTAAGAATGATAAAGCTAGGAACAACTGAGAATGATAAAGCTAGGAACAACTAAGAATGATAAAGCTAGGAACAACTGAGAATGAAAAAGCTAGGAACAACTGAGAATGATAAAGCTAGGAACAACTGAGAATGATAAAGCTAGGAACAACTGTGAATGATAGAGCTAGGAACAACTGAGAATGATCAAGCTAGGAACAACTGAAAATGATAAAGCTAGGAACAACTAAGAATGATAAAGCTAGGAACAACTGAGAATGATAAAGCTAGGAATAACTGAGAATGATAAAGTTAATGTTGAGAAGTGACATAGTCGTATAAATGTAAAGTTGATGTTGCACTACACATGATCGAGCCCATAATGTTTTCGAGCCCATTGTATGTTCGAGTCTATATTGTAGTTTCGATCCCATTATATGTTCGAGCCCCTTGTATGTTTCGGCCCATTGCGCTAGAGACATCGCTAATGTATTAGTGTATATCGAAACGACAGATAGACTCGTGTTTTAGATCGGGTGTCGCATCACTGATGTCACAGAAGCTGACCTATTTTCAGAGAAACATTTCGACAACGGTACGAGATAGTACGAGATATCACGAGATAGTACGAGATATCACGAGATAGTACGAGATATCACGAGATAGTACGAGATAGTATTTTGCCTGAAAATATTTTTGGCTCATTCTATACTATCGAATTGAACACCGCGTTTTCACCGCCCACTTTACGCCTCTTAATATATACTAGGCGATGAAACGCGGCGTTTTTAAAATAAGCATTAGAAAACCCCAACTCTAAGAGACCCCTTAAAATAATCAGATTTATATACCTGTATTGTGTCTTTATGTACCTTAGAGTTTAGTGGTAAATATAGTGACTGTGTAATGGACATTTTAGGATAGCCGAGTATTCGTTAACTTTCTTTATGGTATAACCACCCACGCCATGAACGGCGTTTCTAGGCCCATTAGTTAAAAGGCTTAGAGTATATATATAAAGCATGGAAATATATGACATATTGGCCATATCATTATAGTCAGTTTATAGTTAGTAATTAAGAGAAAAATAAACAACTCCAACTGATGTACCAAGGTGTTTCGAGATTAGGCATTGTCTCCAAAGCGAGACACTTGAGTGCATCAAACTAGTTTGAATGCACTTAGGTGTTTCGAGAGCTCAAAAATGCATCAGTTTGATGCACTTTAGTGTCTCAGCTTTATGTCTGTTAAGATAATGAGGAAATTAATCTCATCATTTGAGCAAAGGATAGTTAGAGACACTTAGTGAATCGAACTGTTGTACTTTCGTGCACTTTCTCAAACCTATAGAGTAAACTTCTCTGAGTGCATAATTCACACCAGATGGGTTTGTGGTCCCGCTGGTAACAATAATCTCTCCACCATTTTAGTAAAATAAAAATGGTTTTGTATATTCAGGTAGTTCTATTTATTGAAAGTATTAATATTAAGTAGTAATATAAAAAACATTTTTAACAGTTTTATCTTTCTTTAGAGAATTAATGAAGAGTTTATAAATCCTGCTGAACCGAATTTATATTAAATTGATTCAATACAATCAACACAATCTAATCTAAATTAAATATATTCCAATTTAAACTTATTTAAAAGATACACTTGACCCAATAGTGAATTTGATCCGCTCTTATTTCGTAGATTCGCCTATAGTTAATCCCTTAGGGCTAAACTTAACAAAAGCAAGTTAAATAATTCCTGAACTTTTAAATCGAATAAATGTTGTCCAGCTACCACCAAAAATTATAATTTTTCTTAAACTAGTTTTATTTAATGGTATTTTATCTGTAAACGGAATCCAGTATAATGCAATGGAATTTTCCATGGTGGAACTTTCTGCGGTGGAATTCTCCTCTAGTTAATTTACATTAGAACCCTTATTATTGTCTGTGCTAAAGATCAAATTCAGTAACCTTTTCAAGTTGACCAACTCTATGTCAGCACAATTGTACAACTCATACCAGTACAAACACCACATGACTATGGGGTGTGTCAGCACATATGCAGAACTCATACCACTGACTATGGGGTGGAACTAAGATCCGTTCAAACAACCCAAATGTAAATCTCTTAGATCTTGACCCTGTTATGAACGAACCCCCTATTTTATATATTTACAACAATTTGGTTAGCCGACTAGGGGCGCAATAATAAATATGGTAGGTCGCGTGTAACTCCTTTGATTGAATAGTATCTATAAAATTAATCAGGTAAAATGGACTATAAACTTCTGTACTATAGCCTAACTATAAAATACACCGCAAGTGCACATCAATGATGCCTTCCTCTATATTTTCTTCATTATAATGTTTCGATAGAGTCATTAAGAAGCGATAGGCGTGGGTAGAAGAGGTTATTATATTTCTCCTGGACCTTCTTTGCGATATGATGAGAGTTTCACTGGAGTGTATAATCATTATACCTTTTATACAGCATTATACAGCAAAAATATAAGTTATACTATATATACTATACATCATGTCTACATGATGAGGGTTCCATTAGAGTGTATATATTTTACGTACCTTATATACAGAGAATAACACAGCAAAATTAGATAATAGATTGAAATAATAGGAAATGATGTTAGACTATGTTAAGAAGAAAAAAAATACAGTTGCTATTTAGTCTATTCACTCTCTATTCACTCTCTATTCACTCTCTATTAACTCTCTATTCACTCATTATTCACTCATTATTCACTCTCTATTCACTCATTATTCACTCTCTATTCACTCTCTATTCACTCATTATTCACTCTCTATTCACTCTCTATTCACTCTCTATTCACTCTCTATTCACTCTCTATTCACTCATTATTCACTCTCTATTCACTCATTATTCACTCATTATTCACTCTCTATTCACTCTCTATTCACTCATTATTCACTCTCTATTCACTCTCTATTCACTCTCTATTCACTCTCTATTCACTCTCAATTCACTCTCAATTCACTCTCTATTCACTCTCTATTCACTCTCTAATCACTCTCTAATCACTCTCTATTCATTCTCTATTCACTCTCTATTCACTCGCTATTCACTCATTATTCACTCTCTATTCACTCAATATTCACTCAATATTCACTCTCTATTCACTCTCTACTCACTCTCTATTCACTCTCTATTCACTCTCTATTCACTCTCTATTCACTCTCTATTCACTCATTATTCACTCATTATTCACTCATTATTCACTCTCTATTCACTCATTATTCACTCTCTATTCACTCTCTATTCACTCTCTATTCACTCTCTATTCACTCTCAATTCACTCTCTATTCACTCTCTATTCACTCTCTATTCACTCTCTATTCACTCTCTATTCATTCTCTATTCACTCTCTATTCACTCTCTATTCACTCATTATTCACTCTCTATTCACTCAATATTCACTCTCTATTCACTCTCTATTCACTCTCTACTCACTCTCTATTCACTCTCTATTCACTCTCTATTCACTCTCTATTCACTCTCTATTCACTCTCTATTCACTCTCTATTCACTCTCTAATCTCCATCACAAAAGATAGAGATTAGATTTGGTTTAGTTAGTGAGTATCAGAACCAATAGTTACCAAAGTAAAGCAACCTAAAGTAAGCTAGAGAATGGTGAATGGTGAGATGAATGGTGAACTGAATGGTGAGTTGAATGGAGAAGAGAATGGTGAACAGAATGGTGAGTTGAATGGAGAAGAGAATGGTAAACTGATTGGAGAAGAGAATGGTGAACTGAATGGAGAAGAGAATGGTGAACTGAATGGTGAAGAGAATGGTGAATTGAATGGTGAAGAGAATGGTGAGGTGAATGGTTAACTGAATTTTTTCCAGTTCACCATTTTCAGTTAAGAATCAGACTTTATTCCTGAACATTTTGGTTCAGAAAAGACTTTGATGTTAGTGTTGAATGGGGGCTATTCCTCATCACCGTGCACTGACTTCGAGCAGATTCATTAATGAGCAGTTATGAGCAGTGGAAGTCCTGGAATGATCTCTTAATATCCCAGGAACAAATCCTTTTTGCCTGGGATAATCCCTTAATATCACAGGAATAAGTCCTTCTTTTCTAGGAAGTATAGGTACTGTTGATTTCTTCCTCTGGTGAAACTTAAAGGAGAAGATTTACATTGAACTGTTTTATGCTTTACAGCAGTAGAAACTTGAAATGTTAGATACTTTACAGCAATAGAAACTTGAAATGTTAGATACTTTACAGCAATAGAAAGTTGAAATGTTAGATACTTTACAGTAATAGAAACTTGAAATGTTAGATACTTTACAGCAATAGAAAGTTGAAATATGTTAGGTACTTTACTGCAGTAGAAACTTGAAATGTTAGATACTTTACAGCAATAGAAACTTGAAATATGTTAGGTACTTTACTGCAGTAGAAACTTGAAATGTTAGATACTTTACAGCAATAGAAAGTTGAAATGTTAGGTACTTTACAGCAATAGAAACTTGAAATATGTTAGTTACTTTACAGCAATAGAAACTTGAAATGTTAGATACTTTACAGCAGTAGAAACTTGAAATATGTTAGGTACTTTACTGCAGTAGAAACTTGAAATGTTAGATACTTTACAGCAATAGAAAGTTGAAATGTTAGATATTTTACAGCAGTAGAAACTTGAAATGTTAGATACTTTACAGCAATAGAAACTTGAAATATGTTAGGTACTTTACTGCAGTAGAAACTTGAAATGTTAGATACTTTACAGCAATAGAAAGTTGAAATGTTAGGTACTTTACAGCAATAGAAACTTGAAATGTTAGATACTTTACAGCAATAGAAACTTGAAATATGTTAGGTACTTTACTGCAGTAGAAACTTGAAATGTTAGATACTTTACAGCAATAGAAAGTTGAAATGTTAGGTACTTTACAGCAATAGAAACTTGAAATGTTAGATACTTTACAGCAATAGAAACTTGAAATGTTAGATATTTTACAGCAATAGAAACTTGAAATGTTAGATACTTTACAGCAATAGAAACTTGAAATATGTTAGGTACTTTACTGCAGTAGAAACTTGAAATGTTAGATACTTTACAGCAATAGAAACTTGAAATGTTAGATATTTTACAGCAATAGAAACTTGAAATGTTAGGTACTTTACAGCAATAGAAACTTGAAATATGTTAGGTACTTTACTGCAGTAGAAACTTGAAATGTTAGATACTTTACAGCAATAGAAACTTGAAATATGTTAGGTACTTTACTGCAATAGAAACTTGAAATGTTAGATACTTTACAGCAATAGAAACTTGAAATGTTAGATACTTTACAGCAATAGAAACTTGAAATGTTAGATACTTTACAGCAATAGAAACTTGAAATGTTAGATACTTTACAGCAATAGAAACTTGAAATGTTAGATACTTTACAGCAGTAGAAACTTGAAATGTTAGATACTTTACAGCAATAGAAACTTGAAATGTTAGATACTTTACAGCAGTAGAAACTTGAAATGTTAGATACTTTACAGCAATAGAAACTTGAAATGTTAGATACTTTACAGCAGTAGAAACTTGAAATGTTAGATACTTTACTGCAATAGAAACTTGAAATGTTAGATACTTTACAGCAGTAGAAACTTGAAATGTTAGATACTTTACAGCAATAGAAACTTGAAATGTTAGATACTTTACAGCAGTAGAAACTTGAAATGTTAGATACTTTACAGCAGTAGAAACTTGAACTGTTAGATACTTTACAGCAATAGAAACTTGAAATGTTAGATACTTTACAGCAGTAGAAACTTGAAATGTTAGATACTTTACAGCAATAGAAACTTGAAATGTTAGATACTTTACAGCAATAGAAACTTGAACTGTTAGATACTTTACAGCAATAGAAACTTGAAATGTTAGATACTTTACAGCAGTAGAAACTTGAAATGTTAGATACTTTACAGCAGTAGAAACTTGAAATGTTAGATACTTTACAGCAATAGAAACTTGAAATGTTAGATACTTTACAGCAATAGAAACTTGAAATGTTAGATACTTTACAGCAGTAGAAACTTGAAATGTTAGATACTTTACAGCAATAGAAACTTGAAATGTTAGATACTTTACAGCAGTAGAAACTTGAAATGTTAGATACTTTACAGCAGTAGAAACTTGAAATGTTAGATACTTTACAGCAATAGAAACTTGAAATGTTAGATACTTTACAGCAGTAGAAACTTGAAATGTTAGATACTTTACAGCAATAGAAACTTGAAATGTTAGATATTTTACAGCAATAGAAACTTGAAATGTTAGATACTTTACTGCAATAGAAACGAATCATTATTCAAGAGAATAAATGTAAAGAAAATAATGAAGAGAATACCGCTAAAAGAAGAGCACGCCAATCTTTGACTAGATATAATTTTAAAATATATTGAATACCATAGCCAATCGTGTTTTATTGTTCCATACGTGAATTTATTATGAAAGCCTGAAATCTCCTTCATTTTAAATAAAACAAATATCTTTACTATATTTATTTTTATATTTTACAGTTTATCCCTAATGAGTTTGACGTGTGTTTTCTAGGCACACATTTTCTCAATTACTTTATATCTTTCATGTCATTCATTTAAATTTACTTGCCTTCCTTGACTTTGTTCCTACATGAATACCAAAAATATTTTTGTATTCAAAAGTTAAAAGAAATTTACGTATCGGTGTAAATCAGCGTAAATCACTTGAATTATGGAATTAATTGTACCTAAATTACATGTGGCAACGTAGAAATACAGTTTGGTTAGACAATACGCAAGCATTTTTCCACGTTTTTGTGTAGTAGAGACAAATGCACGAGCTGTGATTGGTTCACACTCCATCCAATCACAGTTCAGCTGTCTCAGTTGCCAATGTCTTATATACCTATGTATTTATTTATCCTTATATATTCAATATTTTACTTGAAATTTGGTACACATTATCTTAGTACATATACTAACAACTTGTAAAAAATACAGCACCGTAGGTTTATAAATAAAACAAGTGTTTTTTAACTCATAGTCAAACTCTCCCGTTGTTTTTGACAGTCAAACTCAATAGGGTTAAATTATATTCATAGAAAGAAACTAGGTATCAAACATAGAGTTACGATAAACTATTCTAGAGAGAGGAAATGTTGCAGCGATTGCAGGACGCTAAGGAAGACGATGTAATACCTTATTTTGATTCAGATATATCATTTCTCTATCAAATTTTGTGTCAGTTATACTATTTCTCCATTAAACTGACGCTAGATTGCAAGTCACGTGACCCAAAAATAAGGATTTTAGCGTCCCGCAAGACGCGATATTATTTTGGCCACTGACTCACCACTTGGTATCAAACATTTCCAAAATTTCCAACTGATTAAATTCAGGTAATCTGTATATAGAATACATATTACAATGTACTTGTTTGTGCAATTGACATATAATGTGAAATAATTTAATTTATTAGTACATACAATGCATTGAAATTCTTTTGTTGTTCTCTTTCTTTGAGATGAAAGAATTGGTGAAATCTTTTGATGTTTTCTCCCTTCGAACTCTTTTCAAATTCTATTTTTGGGATGGAAATGACTTCCGGAATAAATAATAATTGTATACGAGGTCAAAAGAGGAGCAAATAAAATAAATGATTTATCTAACATTTGAAGACATATTTCTATAGCTATATTTGTTTAATTAATTAATTTATTATTAACATTGAAGAATGTTTTCTTCGAGTAAAGCTTCAATAATGGATTAGGCAGAGAGTAGAACCCCTTTGATTTTCATTGATGCTGCTCTGAAAATTAACCAACATGTTTATGTGAAGATGTTAAAGGATATAGTTGTTCCTGTGTTGATTTTGGTCCCTCCAAATGAAAGAATTACGCTTCAGCAGGGTGGAACAACCTCTCACACAGACATATTGTTATAGTACTGGTAAAAAGAAATTTCGGTCGTTTTGGCCAAATGATTGATGGCCTCGATGTTCCCTAATTTGAATCCAATGCACTTTGTAATATGGTCCATCTTGGCGCAGAATGCGTGCGCTTTTTCCTATTCAAGTGTGGTTGCTCTGAAGAAAAAAAAAGACCAAAAATGGACGGAATTAGACGGCGAAGCTGTGCGTGCCTCATGTGATCAGGTGATCCGTCGTCTTCTCTGGATTATTGAAAAGAGAGGAGGATAAGAAGAATAACTATTGTATATTATTAAAAAATGGTTTTCTCTTTCATTTGACTACAGAGATTCATAAACTGACCATCATGTTACAGTGTAACTGAGTAACATTAAATTTTATTTTTCCATACTTGACTGGGCCAACCTGTATATTCACTATACAGTATTTCATTATAGTGGAGTTACAGTGTATAAGGAATAGAGCATTGAGCTCTCCCCCCTCCCCTCTTTCCCAGAAAGAGTAATAATAATAGCCTGTCGCTAATAAGCTTCAAAGCCTCTCCTACTTCCTGGTACAAGAAGAGACCTAAAGGAGACTCAATGGAGACGCAAGGTAGCGCCAAATAAAAAAACCCATATAATTCGATAGAACAAAATAGAGAAAGAGAAGAATACAATGTTTCTGAAACCGTACATATTTTCTTTGATAAACTTATGTTACATTCCATATATATTTCCTACATAGAATTTGACACTCTCATATCAACGGTATAAAGCAGCATCACAGTCAACAGTAACCATTATTCAAATTGATCTGAAATAGATTCAAAACATTAAGTTGATTATTAATATTAGTAAATTAGTTACTCTAACAAATGCTTTAAAAAAAAATATAGTAAATGGTGATGCCCTCTCGCGGTAGGTTTTAGAGTTAGCGGCCATGTTTGTTTTCAAGTGACAATGATTGGGTAAAACTATTATTGGTAAATACGGTAGTTATTAGTAACTTATGATAATTAGCAATTAATTACTATTCAAATATACATGCAATGATACAGTAGCACCAAAAGTTTTCAAGCGGTGGGAATTAGTACTAAATCTATTTTATTTCTATTTTAATTGGTAGGTATCAGGAATCATGGATACCAATTAAAATAAAAATAATAATTATTATGTCCCTTCTCTAATATGATGTAAAACCGACAGATAATTCGTAACTTACAATATACCTACAATTCTATGCATAGAAACATTTTAGTGAGTGTGTAGCTGTACACTCCCCTTTAACTCACTAAATCACTTTATATTCACTGTACTCTCTCTAGGAGTAATCACGTCAGTTCCACATTTGCATGTAAATCCATTACAGAGAACAATTAGCCACCAAATCAAAGCCTTTGACGTCAAAGACGGAGACTGAGAGAGACTCTGAAGTGAGCAATTGTCTAAATGGCCGTACACACGTAGAGTTTTTTAAGTCTTTCCACCAGATTTTTTGTTAAGCTCCTCCTACATTTCCACGAGAATATAAGAAAAAACTATATAATTTTTATTTATTTTGGTTGGTATCACCAACTGAAGTAAATAATAAATTAGTAGGAGGAGTAATTAAAGTAGGAGGAGCTTAGTAAAAAGTTAGTGGACAGAAATAAAAACCCTACGTGTGTACGGCCCTTTAGCTGAAATTTGAACTACGAAGAAGTAGACTTTTGAATTCTTCATTTTGAAATCTTGTGAATTTCAAAACTTAACATGAAAAAATTCTAACATAGACATTCGAAAAAAGTAACATAAAATGTTTAAAAATAAAGATTTTTAATTTCCCAATGTTATTCCGTTTCGGTTCTGTAGAATTAACAGATAACAATTCTATGAGAATTTTATTATTGCCATTGAAGATATTAGAGAAAATAAGAATTCAACACACATGTAAACCAAAAAATGATATGAATTTAACATTTCTTATATAAACACAATAGTTTTAACAGGTTACATATTTAAAACCACATTGTTAATTGGTCTCTTCAAACTACTTTAACCACAAAACTTCTCAAGAGTTCCATGTGACGTCACAACAGCAACTCCACCTGTTGTTTGTGACGTCATCTCCGATAAAGTAGGTATGTTAACCTGTTGCGTATAGCTCCTGACGAAGGAGCTCACACCCACACACACCTCTCTCTGAGGAAGCCTGAGACAAACTGACGAATTTAGAGGGTCGAAGACTCGGGTTTCATACGGAGACTGGGATTATATTCCACCAGTAGATTAAAGTATTAAAGGAAGGGATTAAAGGCAAGAGATGAGGTATTAGGACTTGTGTTGTACTTACCTAACGGTATGCACTATACCTACCCATTTGGAAAAGGTATCAGTGACCAATTAGGAGGGAAAAGGTATTAGTGACCAATTTGGAGGGAAAAGGTATTAGTGACCAATTTGGAGGGAAAAGGTATTAGTGACCGATTTGGAGGGAAAAGTTATTAGTGACCAATTTGGAGGGAAAAGGTATTAGTGACCGATTTGGAGGGAAAAGGTATTAGTGACCTATTTGGAGGGGAAAGGTATTGGTATATTATTTGAAAAGAAGAGGTATTACTAACCTATTTGAAAAGAAGAGGTATTACTAACCTATTTGAAGATAAAAGGTATTAGTGACCTATTTCACTAGTGATTGAGTGAGCTGCAATCTGGACTTTGTGCTTATCTTTACTGAATAAAAACTTGATTGATAGGACGTAAGTATGATACCGGATTAAGTAAATAGGACGTAAGTATGATACCGGATAAAGTAAATAGGACGTAAGTATGATACTGAAATAGGATCATATAGTTAATAGGACGTAAGTAAAATACCGGATTAAGTAAATAGGATGTTACAGAATAGTATGATACCTATTTGAGTAAATAATACGTAAATGTTATATTGAAATAAATAAATAGGATATAAAAAGGATACTGAATTGAGTAAATAGGGATGGCTGCTCAACTTTAAGTTGGACAGTTAAAATGGTCCATTACAGCGAGGTAGAATTCGAAACTTTGACTTTTCTAAACTGAGTTCCCTAGTGTGCCGTCCTTTTGCCCATACTTTTCTACATTTATCTCTCACACCTTATCTCTCTCTATTAGGTCTACATTAATTATGGTAGATTTATTTATTATTATTATAAAATAAATCAGTTTCAGTGTGCAATGCAATGGTGGTTCATCTTCAAATCTGAATGATCTAATTAAAAATACATGAGGTACCAAAAAAGATTTCATAATTGTTTATGCAGGAAATATTCTGACACACTATATCTATTAATTTGAAATTTGTTGCTGAAATTAAAACAATATTAAATCTTGAATATTGTAATAGGGCAAGTTACGAATTATCGGTCTGTACTACATCTTCGGTCACAAGAAAGATACAATATAAAAATAATTATTAGATAGCACTGTGTAATAATAACATTTTTATTTATTTATAATGTAGTATACTGACCGATAATTCGTAACTTAGCGGTAACTAATTTACATTAGTTACCGCTCGAATAAATAATATCTAAAAATAAGTCATCTACAATATGACAAATTAAGTAAATTTATAATATTAATAATATTGTGTAGATATATATTGATAATAAATAATAAATTGGAGAAATAATCACCATACAATTTAAGAAAATATGATTTTATCTTTTATGGATAAAATATAGGAGAAAATACATAGACGAATAGATTAAATTGAATATTATGATAAAGTACTACATCATTTGAAGTAAACTTCTACTTATTCTAAATTATCATCAAATCCTACGAATTGAAAGAACAAACTGAACTATCTCTAAAGAAATTAAAAGATAATAAAAAATAGATGATGAAACCTACAAGAAATTATATTGTAATAAAACTATTACTCCTAGATTTTATGCCAATACAAAAACTCATAAAGTAGATAATCCAATTAGACCAATAGTGTCATTCTCAGACAGTCCTACATATGAACTAGCAAAATTTATATCGAAATTACTAACTCGAATAATGGATAAAGCACCATAGAAATTTGAAAAATGCCTACCAAGCTAAAGAAGTGTTAGAAAATATGATTGTCCCGGAAGATACCATCTTAGTCTCTTATGATGTTAAAAGTCTATTTACCTGCATTCCTTTAAGATTTTGCATGGTAGTGCGTAGCAGAAGCAATAGAATTGGATGACGAAATTCGTAGACTAATCTCGAGAAAGAAGACATAGTGAATTTAGTCAAAATTTGTATTGATTCCAATTTCTTCCAATACAATAATGACATATACAAACAGATAAAGGGAACTACCATAAGATCACCAATATCAGTTGTCATCGCTGAGATGGTGATGTAAAACATAGAAAAATAAATTTTATCTAATCCTCCGTGCGAAATATTACTGTGGAAAAGATACGTTGATGATTGTTTAGTCATCATTCCAGACAATAGAAAAGAGTCATTATTTACATTCATTAATAGTATCAACAAACATATTCAATTCACGTAGGAAATAGAAGAGGACAACAAATTAGCTTTTCTGGATATTTAACTCCTGAAAAAAGAATGTGTATAAATAGATTTCACAATATACCGAAAACCCTCAAATACCGGAAAATATTTAGATTATAGTAGCTACAATTCAAAAACTTAAAAAATCAGTGTGATAAACTCATTAGTATCCAGAGCTTTCAAAATTTGCAGCCAATCACATTTAGAAGAGGAATTAGATAAAATAAGACGAGATCTAACACAAAATAATTATCCGAAAAAAGAAATTAATAGAGTTATAAATAAGAAGAGAATTGACATGCAGAACGAATAACAACCAGAAAGAAGAGAAGAAGAGAACAGCAATAAGAGATACATAGTAGCCCCATACATAAAAGGAACAAGTGAACGAGTTTAAAGAATATTGAAACCATTTGACATTGTATTGAGTAATAGATCCAACAATACTAAAGGCAATTAGGTTATAAGAGAAAAAGATAGATTAGAGAAGGAATGTAAAATTAATGTAGTATACTAGATAGATTGTTAGGATTGTGATAGTAAATACGTAGGAGAAACAGGTAGAATATTAGGTGATAGAATTAAAGAACATAAATCTAATGTACTTATGAGATCTTTGATTAAATGTTTATATAACATTATAGATACCTATATTGACCTAAAAGTGATTTTGTAACGATTAGTTTGCATAGTAAAGTGTAAATATGAGGCTGATTATGGGTTTTGTCGATAGATACTTATGATATAATACACTCTATATATACAGTGTGTCTTTGTTGGTTGGTTGGTTGCAAGAAAAATGTCACGATTTAGCATTTAATATATAAAAAATGTATGAATAATTTTTCTATATATATTCATTTTTCACATGATTTTTCATACATTTTTACATACATTTTTAAACATAATTAAAAAAAAAATTTGCATTATTTTAGTTTTTATTTAGTTTTTACCTACATATATTTTTTTGAACATATTTTTGTATATATATTTTATTTATTATATTTTTTTAATATATGTTTTTTAACATATATTTTTTTTCTTTCACTATTGATACCCCATTGATTTTAATGGTCTCGGTGGAATAAATGGTATAATTTATTTTAAATATTATTTTATTTCTTAATTATTTGTCAATTATTTCCAAAATATTTTCAGTGAAAATGATATTAGTAATTCATGTCGCCGGAATATCCCGAAAATGTCGGATGGGAATCATATTGGTAATGCATATCGCAGGAACATTCCCTGGACATCGGGCCGCGATATTGTGACAATGAGGGGAGGTTGCGATATCGAGGGGAAGTTCCGGGAACATCGCAATGTTACCTGGGCCATGTTATAGGAACCATTAACAGAGTCACACGGGCCGTCGTCATCGATGAATGCTTGGACAATAGAATTTTCGGCGCACAATCGCAACAAATGTCATTACTTTTTTGTCATTTCTATAGTTTCATTCGACAATATCATGCGGATTCTCTTATGCAAATTATGACGCAGCAATAATTGAGAGGGTGACGAAGAGCGTCTTGAAGAGCAAGACTTTAACTACAGGATGCTGGTGACCATTTGCAACACATTTAGTATATAGCTTTCAGAAGTGTTTTCTATGACTTTAAAATAAATTTGTAATACATGAAATGCAAGTACCAAGCAATATCTTCAAGAAAATATATTTGTTTCTTCTAAATTCTTATTTGAAATATTCCTAGTGGGGACTCATACATATAAATATCTATTTACAGTCAATACAAATAATATTCCACTAGGGATGAACTCTTACGGTGTAGAACATTCATACAATATCTATTTACAGTCAATACAAATAATATTACACTAGGGATGAACTCTTACGGTGAAGAACATTCATACAATATCTATTTACAGTCAATACAAATAATATTCCACTAGGGATGAACTCTTACGGTGAAGAACATTCATACAATATCTATTTACAGTCAATACAAATAATATTCCACTAGAGATGAACTCTTACGGTGAAGAACATTCATACAATATCTATTTACAGTCAGTACAAATAATATTCCACTATGGATGAACTCTTACGGTGAAGAACATTCATACGATATCTATTTACAGTCAATACAAATAATATTCCACTAGGGATGAACTCTTACGGTGAAGAACATTCATACAATATCTATTTACAGTCAGTACAAATAATATTCCACTATGGATGAACTCTTACGGTGAAGAACATTCATACAATATCTATTTACAGTCAATACAAATAATATACCACTAGGGATGAATTCTTACGGTGAAGAACATTCATACAATATCTATTTACAGTCAATACAAATAATATTCCACTAGGGATGAACTCTTACGGTGAAGAACATTCATACAATATCTATTTACAGTCAATACAAATAATATTCCACTAGAGATGAACTCTTACGGTGAAGAACATTCATACAATATCTATTTACAGTCAGTACAAATAATATTCCACTATGGATGAACTCTTACGGTGAAGAACATTCATACGATATCTATTTACAGTCAATACAAATAATATTCCACTAGGGATGAACTCTTACGGTGAAGAACATTCATACAATATCTATTTACAGTCAGTACAAATAATATTCCACTATGGATGAACTCTTACGGTGAAGAACATTCATACAATATCTATTTACAGTCAATACAAATAATATACCACTAGGGATGAACTCTCACGGTGAAGAACATTCATACAATATCTATTTACAGTCAATACAAATAATATTCCACTAGGGATGAACTCTTACGGTGAAGAACATTCATACAATATCTATTTACAGTCAATACAAATAATATTCCACTAGGGATGAACTCTTACGGTGAAGAACATTCATACAATATCTATTTACAGTCAGTACAAATAATATTCCACTATGGATGAACTCTTACGGTGAAGAACATTCATACAATATCTATTTACAGTCAATACAAATAATATTCCACTAGGGATGAACTCTTACAGTGAAGAACATTCATACAATATTTATTTACAGTCAATACAAATAATATTCCACTAGGGATGAACTCTTACAGTGAAGAACATTCATACAATATCTATTTACAGTCAATACAAATAATATTCCACTAGGGATGAACTCTTACGGTGAAGAACATTCATACAATATCTATTTACAGTCAATACAAATAATATTCCACTAGGGATGAACTCTCACGGTGAAGAACATTCATACAATATCTATTTACAGTTAATACAAATAATATTCCACTAGGGATGAACTCTCACGGTGAAGAACATTCATACAATATCTATTTTCAGTCAATACAAATAATATTCCACTAGGGATGAACTCTCACGGTGAAGAACATTCATACAATATCTATTTACAGTCAATACAAATATTATTCCACTAGGGATGAACTCTCACGGTGAAGAACATTCATACAATATCTATTTACAGTCAATACAAATAATATTCCACTAGGAATGAACTCTCACGGTGAAGAACATTCATACAATATCTATTTACAGTCAATACAAATAATATTCCACTAGAGATGAACTCTTACGGTGAAGAACATTCATACAATATCTATTTACAGTCAATACAAATAATATTCCACTAGGGATGAATTCTTACGGTGAAGAACATTCATACAATATCTATTTACAGTCAATACAAATAATATTCCACTAGGGATGAACTCTTACGGTGAAGAACATTCATACAATATCTATTTACAGTCAGTACAAATAATATTCCACTATGGATGAACTCTTACGGTGAAGAACATTCATACAATATCTATTTACAGTCAATACAAATAATATACCACTAGGGATGAACTCTCACGGTGAAGAACATTCATACAATATCTATTTACAGTCAATACAAATAATATTCCACTAGGGATGAACTCTTACGGTGAAGAACATTCATACAATATCTATTTACAGTCAATACAAATAATATTCCACTAGGGATGAACTCTTACGGTGAAGAACATTCATACAATATCTATTTACAGTCAGTACAAATAATATTCCACTATGGATGAACTCTTACGGTGAAGAACATTCATACAATATCTATTTACAGTCAATACAAATAATATTCCACTAGGGATGAACTCTTACAGTGAAGAACATTCATACAATATTTATTTACAGTCAATACAAATAATATTCCACTAGGGATGAACTCTTACAGTGAAGAACATTCATACAATATCTATTTACAGTCAATACAAATAATATTCCACTAGGGATGAACTCTTACGGTGAAGAACATTCATACAATATCTATTTACAGTCAATACAAATAATATTCCACTAGGGATGAACTCTCACGGTGAAGAACATTCATACAATATCTATTTACAGTTAATACAAATAATATTCCACTAGGGATGAACTCTCACGGTGAAGAACATTCATACAATATCTATTTTCAGTCAATACAAATAATATTCCACTAGGGATGAACTCTCACGGTGAAGAACATTCATACAATATCTATTTACAGTCAATACAAATATTATTCCACTAGGGATGAACTCTCACGGTGAAGAACATTCATACAATATCTATTTACAGTCAATACAAATAATATTCCACTAGGGATGAACTCTCACGGTGAAGAACATTCATACAATATCTATTTACAGTCAATACAAATAATATTCCACTAGAGATGAACTCTTACGGTGAAGAACATTCATACAATATCTATTTACAGTCAATACAAATAATATTCCACTAGGGATGAATTCTTACGGTGAAGAACATTCATACAATATCTATTTACAGTCAATACAAATAATATTCCACTAGGGATGAACTCTTACGGTGAAGAACATTCATACAATATCTATTTACAGTCAGTACAAATAATATTCCACTATGGATGAACTCTTACGGTGAAGAACATTCATACAATATCTATTTACAGTCAATACAAATAATATACCACTAGGGATGAACTCTCACGGTGAAGAACATTCATACAATATCTATTTACAGTCAATACAAATAATATTCCACTAGGGATGAACTCTTACGGTGAAGAACATTCATACAATATCTATTTACAGTCAATACAAATAATATTCCACTAGGGATGAACTCTTACGGTGAAGAACATTCATACAATATCTATTTACAGTCAGTACAAATAATATTCCACTATGGATGAACTCTTACGGTGAAGAACATTCATACAATATCTATTTACAGTCAATACAAATAATATTCCACTAGGGATGAACTCTTACAGTGAAGAACATTCATACAATATTTATTTACAGTCAATACAAATAATATTCCACTAGGGATGAACTCTTACAGTGAAGAACATTCATACAATATCTATTTACAGTCAATACAAATAATATTCCACTAGGGATGAACTCTTACGGTGAAGAACATTCATACAATATCTATTTACAGTCAATACAAATAATATTCCACTAGGGATGAATTCTTACGGTGAAGAACATTCATACAATATCTATTTACAGTCAATACAAATAATATTCCACTAGGGATGAACTCTTACGGTGAAGAACATTCATACAATATCTATTTACAGTCAGTACAAATAATATTCCACTATGGATGAACTCTTACGGTGAAGAACATTCATACAATATCTATTTACAGTCAATACAAATAATATACCACTAGGGATGAACTCTCACGGTGAAGAACATTCATACAATATCTATTTACAGTCAATACAAATAATATTCCACTAGGGATGAACTCTTACGGTGAAGAACATTCATACAATATCTATTTACAGTCAATACAAATAATATTCCACTAGGGATGAACTCTTACGGTGAAGAACATTCATACAATATCTATTTACAGTCAGTACAAATAATATTCCACTATGGATGAACTCTTACGGTGAAGAACATTCATACAATATCTATTTACAGTCAATACAAATAATATTCCACTAGGGATGAACTCTTACAGTGAAGAACATTCATACAATATTTATTTACAGTCAATACAAATAATATTCCACTAGGGATGAACTCTTACAGTGAAGAACATTCATACAATATCTATTTACAGTCAATACAAATAATATTCCACTAGGGATGAACTCTTACGGTGAAGAACATTCATACAATATCTATTTACAGTCAATACAAATAATATTCCACTAGGGATGAACTCTCACGGTGAAGAACATTCATACAATATCTATTTACAGTCAATACAAATAATATTCCACTAGAGATGAACTCTTACGGTGAAGAACATTCATACAATATCTATTTACAGTCAATACAAATAATATTCCACTAGGGATGAACTCTCACGGTGAAGAACATTCATACAATATCTATTTACAGTCAATACAAATATTATTCCACTAGGGATGAACTCTCACGGTGAAGAACATTCATACAATATCTATTTACAGTCAATACAAATAATATTCCACTAGGGATGAACTCTCACGGTGAAGAACATTCATACAATATCTATTTACAGTCAATACAAATAATATTCCACTAGAGATGAACTCTTACGGTGAAGAACATTCATACAATATCTATTTACAGTCAATACAAATAATATTCCACTAGGAATGAACTCTTACGGTGAAGAACATTCATACAATATCTATTTACAGTCAATACTAATTATAAAAACTAGCACAGTACCTGTTGATTATCCATTGAAAATTCAAGTACATATACAACTTATATATATATACTGTGTATACACTAATAGCATCAAATGTGCTGTTCATTTGGCTAATTTCTTTCAGTTTCAGATCCAGTTTATTTTTAATGACTGGTTTTGTGATTAATTGAAATTCGAAGTTAAAATTTAATAGATATGTTTTTTCATGAACTATTAGTAAAACAAATGAATGAATATTATGTTTTAAAGAATTAGGAAGCCGTGCTAAGAAATAATTAATGAATTAAACTAATTAATAATCGTACTATTATATCGAGTGATTAATTTTGTTGTATTATGTAGTTCCATATAAGTTATTATATAATCATTAATTATGTCTCTCATTAATGATTATGTAACGTTTAATTGTTTATGTAAAATAAACAACTCGTTTCCCTTTATGAAAAAAATAAATAGTTATAACATTAATTGTTAAAAATGAAAAATAATGAACAATGAATCCATGCATTTCTAATTACCATCAACAGAGGGTGTTTTCCAACTTTAAAAGATAAATTAAAGATTCAGTATATACAATTTATAATACAAAATAAAGCTTTTTGTATGATAATAGTATTGTAGTACTTTTAAATTGGTTGTTTAATAAATAATCATGAAATGACATATAGGTAAGAAATGTGAAATACTGGCAATTATCTGAATGTAAATAACGACACATTGATTGTTTGGTAATTTATTGAAATGGAAGTAATAGGTAGATTATAGTTAAAACATAGTTAAAACTTTTTGTTAAAACATAGTTAAAATATAGTTAAAACATAGTTAAAACATAGTTAAAACATAGTTAAAACTTTTTGTTAAAACATAGTTAAAATATAGTTAAAACATAGTTAAAACATAGTTAAAACATAGTTAAAACATAGTTAAAACATAGTTAAAACATAGTTAAAACATAGTTAAAACATAGTTAAAATATAGTTAAAACATAGTTAAAACATAGTTAAAACATAGTTAAAACATAGTTAAAACATAGTTAAAACATAGTTAAAACATAGTTAAAACATAGTTAAAACATAGTTAAAACATAGTTAAAACATAGTTAAAACATAGTTAAAACATAGTTAAAACATAGTTAAAACATAGTTAAAACATAGTTAAAACATAGTTAAAACATAGTTAAAACATAGTTAAAACATAGTTAAAACATAGTTAAAACATAGTTAAAACATAGTTAAAACATAGTTAAAACATAGTTAAAACATAGTTAAAACATAGTTATAACATAGTTAAAACATAGTTAAAACATAGTTAAAACATAGTTAAAACATAGTTAAAACATAGTTAAAACATAGTTAAAACATAGTTAAAACATAGTTAAAACATAGTTAAAACATAGTTAAAACATAGTTAAAACATAGTTAAAACATAGTTAAAACATAGTTAAAACATAGTTAAAACATAGTTAAAACATAGTTAAAACATAGTTAAAACATAGTTAAAACATAGTTAAAACATAGTTAAAACATAGTTAAAACATAGTTAAAACATAGTTAAAACATAGTTAAAACATAGTTATAACATAGTTATAACATAGTTAAAACATAGTTAAGACATAGTTAGAACATGGTTAAAGCATAGTTAAAACATGGTTAAAGCATAGTTAAAACATAGTTAAAACATAGTTAAAACATAGTTAAAACATAGTTAAAACATAGTTAAAACATAGTTAAAACATAATTAAAACATAGTTAAAACATAGTTAAAACATAGTTAAGACTTTGTTAAAAAATAGTTAAGACTTCGTTAAAAATATGGTTAGAACAAAATTAGTAAAGAAAGCATATCTAAGAACTTATAGTTTTTAAGCTTATAATTATATGATAAAAAACAGAGTTACAAATTTTATTCAAGAACACAATTAAAACATTATGAAAACACAGTTACGGTACATTTTAAATAAACATGGAAATACATTCAGAACATAGATTCGTTTAGTGCATTGTTTTAAACATAGTTGATATCAATAACATAACCATCACGCTAAGTAGGGTTAAATAGACATGTAAATTACAGCACTAAGTAAGTGGTGATACGTTACCTGAGACAGTATAGCTTAAACTTATCAACTGCTATGCCATTACCAAGTGATTCTCTTGATTTTATTGCTATGAAGTATGAGCTGCCTGCAAACATTATTTAGACTAATGCTGCTATAAAACATAATTAACTAAAGTTGATAATGAATATCTTATCATTGGTATATTTTGAAATGATTTTAACTATGTACGTATTTTAGTAATCGTTTTTAGTTTCCTATAAAACCTTTAAAATAAACCATGCATCTATCCCGTTCTTATTATTTCAACTAAATATAAAAAGTTTGATCTTCATAAATAGATTTTGATTTATTTAATTCGTTTACTCCACTTTTTATAGTCTATAATTATATAGAACATAGATCATAGATGAAATTGTAATTCAATGATAAGTCTACGGAGACTACTAATAAAATTTCAATTATTAGTATATTATACATATATAAGGAGTATCAGTTCTACAAGTATTAATAAGAAACATTTTGTAGGACCTAAATGAAATATTAAGTCTATAGAGATAGCTGTAAATTCATGTATCAATCGTAACTATATATAAGTTACCAAGGAATTTAAATAATCAGGATATTGAAGACACAGAAAATACAGCAAAAAGATTTAATATAAAATAAATCATCCGAAGATTCAAATCATAATTGTTCTGAAAATTTATGATATATTTAGTTTGGTTCTGGGAATTCTTAGAAATTCGATGAGATAAAATGATTCAGAGATGAATAAACAACATGGAAACTTATCTTTTTTCAGTAAGTTAGTGATAGAAAGTGTCTAATGTTGCAGGGGTTGTTCCAGCTTACGGAACACCTGGTAGGTATATCCAACTTAGCTTTTTTGAACTAAAGGGCCGTACACACGTAGGGTTTTTTAAGTCTTTCCACCAGAATTTTTACTAAGCTTTTCCTACTTTTATTAGAAAAAACGATATAATTGTTATTTATTAGTTGGTATCATGGATTTATTTCATGTACTTTTTATATTTCATACTTTATTTCAGTATCATGGATACCAACTGAAATAAAAAATAATTATATCGTTTTTTCTTATATTCTCGTGGAAAAAGTAGGAGGAGCTTAGCAAAAAGTCTGGTGGAAAGACTTAAAAAACCCTACGTGTGTACGGCCCTCAAACTCCAAGTGTTACAACATCTAATTAATAGATTTAAATGTTAAGGTACAAAATTAAGGTTCGAATACATAGTAAAATTCCAATGGCATATACATTTTGATATTTTATTCTTATTTTTAGAAGGGGTTTGCAGTTTGATTATAAATTTGGTTAAAATTTACTTATTTATTTTAATTAAAAAAAGATATATTTCAATTTAGATGAGGGTATAGACTTTAAACTTCTGTAATAGGATATTTATCTATTCATATCAGTCATAATATATCGAATAGATAATTATTTAATCTAATCACAATATCTCGTTGTGAATTTGAACCAAAATTGGAAATTTAATGTCACCAGATAAACTAAAAAAAGAAAACAACAAAAGGAACTTTGCACTTAGATATCGAAAAATGATAATATTATTTCTAAACAAAAAATTAATTCGATCATATAAGAAAAAATATAATAAAAATTATTTAACTTTTATATTAATTGGTATCCTGTAGGTATCATGGATACCAACTAATATAACAGCTGGTATTATAGATACCAATTAAAATATATGTTTAACAATAATTATGATATACTTATTTTATATGACCGAAAATCTGTAACAGTCCAATAACCCAGAACTAACTCTTCTTATTAATTGTGAATTCATATAAACTAACTATTTATTTAAACAGGCTAGCATAGTTTACATGGCTGTCACCTATCACTGTCCTAGGATAAGACTCTAAACCCCTTAGAGGAAGTCCTAAATCGATAGGCCTGACCTTTACCAGGCACTTTGACCCACATTGGGGCACTTTGACCCACATTGAGGCACTTTGAGGCACTTATGCTAAAAGTGAGGCATGCGTCACTCATGATTGCTTAAGGAGAATTAATCTCTGAAGCTTTAAAATAGCTACAGTGATGATTGTGGTGTTTGGCATCACTTCTGGTGTTAAGAATAGGCACTAGACTTTCAGATTTTAATGGCATTTCATGTGAATTTATCTCTTCAGAATTAATTGTTCATTTTTTATTTCCATAATTCACTAACTGATTTAATTAATGTCTATCAATTACATAGGAAATGAAACGGGTAAAGACAGGTTCACTTTATTTGGCACAATATAAAAATACACAGTTTGGCAAATATGGCTTAGAAGTAACGTGTTAGAAAAGTGGGGATGAAGCGTAAAAAGGAGAGATCTAAGCAAAGTGACAGACTAAACAAATATTATAGGAAAGAGAAATTTCAAAATAGAATGTACAATCAGTAAATTAGATAGCTAGGCCTACTCTTAACAAAATACATAGGGATATATAGAAACATACATTTTGGGCTAAATGATGTAAACGGTTGTTCGGGAGCTCCGTCTAAGGGGAACAAAACAGCAAGTAAGTAATTAACATCATTCAATTCTATTGTGAAAGAAATCATGTTATTTCAGAGTTATTCATAATATATAGTTATTCTTATTAAGAATTATTGTTCATAACAAGTTGAGTGAGAGAGTGATGAAGTAAGAGAATACATTATTTGAAACAATAAATCATAATAATTGCTTATAAAAAGCTAATTTCCTGAATTGATCTATAAAGAAAAAGGCAATAAAGTCTACGGAGTTCACTAATCAAATTTAACTACCTTTTTATCATCAACAAAATATTTAATAGCTTCATTAATTAGTTAAATATCATTTGAGCATTAACTATCAGAGAAAAAATTCTAGTAAGCTGAGAGATCAAGAATATGTGATTACTCAAATACCGGATATAAAAAGAATATACACACACAAAGAAAGGAAAATTATACCATTTAACTAAATCATTTTGCCTATAGAATGTAAAAAGAAAGTTAATGGCTACTAAAAAAATTCTTTTTTAAACTACTAATCGATTTATGAAAAAAATATAATTTTAGGTTGAAAAGTTCTCAAGTATTAAAGCTAAATTATTACTTCAAATTAACTTTATTCCTATTAAAAAATGGATGGAGTAAAATATTATAAAAAATAAATAGTCAATTGAAATAATTGTAATTATGTTTATATGAAATAAAAAAGACATACCAACCGGTAGAATTGTAATAGCATGTATCTATGGTTGTGTAAATAATGTACCTATGGTTGTGTAAATAATGTACCTATGGTTGTACAAGATATATTGTACGTAATTTGGTTTGCATTCACATTAATTAAATTTTGTTCAAAATAATATATTTATTTATTATAAATAATTTGTTTTACTTTTTATTAAAAAAAATGGTAAAAGTACGTAAGAGAAAAAGAAAAAGGTAAGAGTACGAAATGATAATTATAATTTACAATACATATAACATCTTAGAAAGTATATATTGATATTTACAATATAGGTAACCTCTTTGAAATTATTTTTTTATTATTTACAATGTAGGTACCTCTGGTAGTGTTTTCCAAGGCATATGTTACCACGAAGTGTCTCTGGTGGTGAATAAGCCATGAATCACAGGGCAAATACTGACTCAAATATTTACTCTAGTCTGAGTAAACAACGTGTTTTAATTCAAGCTGACGGCTATTCTAAGTACACCAGGTCAATCAATTCAAAGCGCCATGTTCGACAGAGTTACTGAGAAGTAATAACTACCTTAAAAGCCACTTTGTAAGGCAGAGAATAATGACTGAACTGACTGTAATTATTCTATGAATTGCATCGCTCTACCCTGCTTAATTGAGGAGAATGGAAGTGTTCGAGAAATTTACTGCAGCAAATTGATTGTAAAATGTAGGTACGTATTTCCAAGAAGAGAAAATTAAAGACAAATAAAACCTACGGATATTACTTCGAATATTTAAGTTAGTTACAGTTGATACAATGATACTAATTATAGAGGGAATAAAACATATTATAGCATTAGCGTTCACCAACAAGCAGCAATATAAATATTCGTGATACGCGGGACCTTTCAATGCAATAAAAATAATCTTATCTTATTATTGATTTAATAAATTTAGTGTAAGAAAAATAGTTAATGTTGCATGAAAACTGGTTAATATATAGCTAGTGTATGATGTGTATGTGTTCTGCCCAATTTGCCAATTTTGTACATTCTCGAGAAACGCTGCGCATTTTTAGGAGATTGTGCAAGGGTATGAAGCAGAACCAACAGTGATGGAATAGATTATTTGAGAATCTTTGCCATTCATAAAATAAATTATAATTCGTATACATCGAACGATGTATCATAAATAGTAAATTAATTCTTTTTTATTCATAGTATTATTTTATTTATATTATCTCTAATTTACCTTTTTAATCAATTTCAAGTAAATGACAAAAATGATTTAATCATTATTTACATCATTACAATTAAGATTATACAGGGTGAAACGTTACTGTTTCTGTTCTTCATCTGATAAGGTATAATGCATGACAACATAACAATGATGATATGATACTAACTTATTCCAAGAAGATATCACATGATGCATATAATAATTGTTATCGTGCAAACGTGAGAAAGGGACAATCTGCTCTTAGATAAGACTTATAAAGGACAGCACCGTTGCTCTATCAGGCGACAGTGGTACTATCAACATGTTTAACTTCATCATCCAATTACTTGTTCTGTTTAGTATTATTTCTCTCAGTGCCAGTGAAACCGTAACTGAATTTCACGTCGAAGATATCCAGCAACCTCGGAATGACCCATGTCCGAATGCAACAGACATTGCTCCGTGTGTCTGTAAATACAGGTCGGATACAGGCAATCTATATCTTGACTGTACGGACATATCCTCTGACGAAGAACTTGCCAACATCTTGGCGAAAGAATTCCCTGTGAATGATTTCTACCAGCTCACAATGGAATCATCTTCTTCTCTAACATCTCTTAATTTCACTTGCGGAGGTGTGAAGTTCCGACGGTTCTACCTGTTTCCTGGACCATTCCCATCACTGGTAGAAGTCACTGATGATTTCTACCAATCTTGCTCTTCTTCAGAGCTTGAGGGTGTTATACTTTATGAAACACAGCTGTCATCACTGGTCTTCCCTCCTCCTCCATTAAGTGACAAGATAACGGATTTTATCATGATTTATTCTAATTTGACATCAGTTCCTCCAATTAGCAGTGATAGCTTATCTTTTCTCGATCTCGCGGAAGCGCAAATATCTCAGCTAACTCCGGGTAATTTTTTATATTATGATAAAAGTCATTTGTTTGATAATGAATCAACTTACGAATCAGTAGATGCATGACTACCTGAGTTAAAGATTGATTAGTATCAGTACTAGGCTCTAAAATCTTGAGCATCCTGAAAATATATTACAACCATAGAGTTATGATAAACTACACTAGAGAGAGGAAGTGTTGCAGCGATTGCGGAACGCTGAAAACCTTATTTTGTTTCAGTTAGTCCATTGAAATTGACAGTTAAATGACCCCAAAAAAAGGAATTTACCGTCCTGCAAGACGCGATATAATTTTGGCCACTGGCTCACCACTTGTAATGTAAAATTAATATTCATGTTAATCCTTTTTTCTCATAGGAACTTTCGATGATATTCCAAACCTGGAGTTCTTATATGTATCTAACAACAACACCAAGGTTCTTCAAAATGGCTCCATTCCCATCTCCTACAGTGGATATGTGTATGAATTTAAGGGCAATGAATTGGAGACAATTGAGCCAGGAGCATTCACTTTGAAGGGAAAACCGTGTAAGTTAATGAATTATTATATAATTGATGAATACAGGCAGGCCCCACATTTATGGAAAGTGGTAATAATTGCGAGACATGTAACGATGTTATTACCGTTCGTAGACATAGAAAACGGAGACAACTTGTGTGGTGATTATTTCACGGTTACTACAATAAACATCAATTTTATTATTTTATTATTATTATTAAAAATTATTAACCCAGAAGTATAAATTATTGGAAATCACTTCACGTGGATGGTGTACAGATGTTTTTAATTTCAATTTAAACAATATTGTCTCTCTTCTCTTCCACAGCACTGAATTACTTGGATATTTACCTTCATAACAACCTCCTGAAGACGATTGATGCCTCAGTCTTTGAATTCCTGATGCCTTACATTTATTCACTAACTATTTACGGTAATTTCTTTATCAGCTCTACCTTCCATTACGAGGGTTTAACCTAATTCACATCACAGTATTTGAAGAGTGTCGGTTTGTATTTCGGAAATAGCATTCGACGTTCGATAATTGGACGCTACAAACACAGTTTCAAAAATAAACAATTCAGCTTACACGAAATAGGTATCTAGTTTTAGATAGTTGATTTAAATATGAGAAAATTTATAGGTAAAATATAGTCCCGTAAATGAGGAGACATGGAAAATTACAATAAAATAAAATGCCATTAAATGAATTAAATCCTGTGAGATTCCTCGATTGAATATTTTTCTATTTTTCCGCAGACAATCCACTGGACTGTGGTTGTGACTTGGCCTGGATTATTCTAAACCCTGAATACCTGGCAAAATTGACAGTAAGTTTTCCACCTGCTACATGCGTGGATGGAACATTGCTGACTGACTTGGATCCTAAAGCTTATGAAGAGTTTTGTCGATGAACTCAGTAATTAACAAATACTTTTTGAAACTAAAACGTTCAACGGTCAGGGAATTTATTTTCTTCAACCTTCATTGTCATTAAATAAAATTTTCTTACAGTTTTGTTGTAATTTTTTGGAGCCAATTCTATCAATAAACAGTGCATCACAGACTCTTTTTATTACCCATATATTATCCAAACAGTTCATGAACAAATTTTTCAGATAAGTTCAATGATTATTCATTTAACTGGAATAAATTTTCTAATTGAAGAAAATTAGCGTATTATAGAATAAAAATAGAAGTTTTTAAAGTAAATCTATTTGAGGAATCTTGAAAACCTCTTAAAAGGATCTAGAAAATTTAAATAAAATATATTTACCAGAAACAAAAATATATAAATTCTAGAGTGGAACAAGAAATGAAGAGTTATAACGAAAAGATAATTAGAAAATTATTCTTTTCTCTTCTTCCATTTCTGTCTGCTAGATAATTGCCACCCGGATAAAAAACACCCGGAAAATTGCCACCCGGATAATTATCACTCGGACAATTGCCACTCGGATAATTGCCACCCGGATATTTGCCACTCAGACAATTACCACACGGACAATAACCACCCGGACAATTGCCACCTGGGTTATTACCACCCGGACAATTGCCACACGGACAATTGCCAACCGGATAATTGCCTAAGTTAAGAGGCCTAACAATAATTATTAAGTTGGAAATTTTCCGGTACCTCACTCTATCTTACTTCCTCTCCATTTCCCTTCCTTTCTCTCTCCAATCGTCGCAGCCACTTCCCTCCCACTAGTTGCTGTGAATTTTCTCACCAGCATTTGCAATATCTTTTCTATTTTTTCCCGACGATAGTTCCTTTACTCTATTCAGGTACTAACAACACACTTGACCTTTGACCTCTCGCTGTGATTGTTAATTTTCAACTACCTACTTTAATCACTGTAATCATTAATATAATAAGAGCTGTGTCTGTCTGTCTGTCTGTCACACCAAACCTAATGATACGCTTGGCAAAGCAGCTCGGTATGAAATTATTCTGATATCAATTGCATGAATGGTTTCAATAACTAAATTATATTTTATTTTATTAAGATGGAAATATTTGAGCAAAAGTAGAGCCAGGTATAATAATTACAAAAATTGCTGGAGCCAACGTATTGGTTGGCAAGATTTTCCCCGTACGAATAACATAGGATGTTTGTTTTTATTAATGTATTTACTCAAAAAGTATTTTACCAAATTGACTGAAATTTGATGGGACGATTGGTCATTATCCAGGAACCATTTGGTTATACATTTTGTGAAGTGACCAGGTCAAAGGTCAAGGTCATATAACTCAACAAGAACGAAAAACAGTAGCAGCGTCGAAGGTATGCGCTCTACGAGTGCCCGTTTTGGTTATAATATAAATTTAGTTACCTTCACTGTACATTAAATAAATAACTAAACTAAACTTCAATTAAACCACATTTCCATTGTTTAAATTATATTTAAATCCAGTATGTAATTCAAATATAGATTCCTCGCACTCATTTCAAAGTCCGCAGTGGGGAGTTTCTGAGGCTAAACACGAAGCGGCTTATCTAGGCAGAAATAACCGTCCTTGTCCTACCACACGAAAAGCAAATTAGTTCAGTGAATTCTCAAGTTAATTTGAACATTAGATGTACCGTCAAGAAAAAGAGTCACTGTGATGATGTACTATCAAAGAAAAGAGTCACTGTGATGATGTACTATCAGAGAAAAGAGTCACTGTGAGGATGTACTATCAGAGAAAAGAGTCACTGTGATGATGTGCTATCAGAGAAAAGAGTCACAGTGATGATGTACTATCAGAGAAAAGAGTCACTGTGATGATGTACTGTCAGAGAAAAGAGTCACTGTGATGATGTACTATCAGAGGAAACAGTCACTGTGATGATGTACTGTCAGAGAAAAGAGTCACTGTGATGATGTACTATCAGAGAAAAGAGTCACTGTGATGATGTATTATCAGAGAAAAGAGTCACTGTGATGATGTACTATCAGAGAAAAGAGTCACTGTGATGATGTACTATCAGAGAAAAGAGTCACAGTGATGATGTACTATCAGAGAAAAGAGTCACTGTGATGATGTACTATCAGAGAAAAGAGTCACTGTGATGATGTGCTATCAGAGAAAAGAGTCACAGTGATGATGTACTATCAGAGAAAAGAGTCACTGTGATGATGTACTATCAGAGAAAAGAGTCACTGTGATGATGTGCTATCAGAGAAAAGAGTCACAGTGATGATGTACTATCAGAGAAAAGAGTCACTGTGATGATGTACTGTCAGAGAAAAGAGTCACTGTGATGATGAACTATCAGAGGAAACAGTCACTGTGATGATGTACTATCAGAGAAAAGAGTCACTGTGATGATGTACTATCAGAGAAAAGAGTCACTGTGATGATGTATTATCAGAGAAAAGAGTCACTGTGATGATGTACTATCAGAGAAAAGAGTCACTGTGATGATGTACTATCAGAGAAAAGAGTCACAGTGATGATGTACTATCAGAGAAAAGAGTCACTGTGATGATGTACTGTCAGAGAAAAGAGTCACTGTGATGATGTACTATCAGAGAAAAGAGTCACTGTGATGATGTACTATCAGAGAAAAGAGTCACAGTGATGATGTACTATCAGAGAAAAGAGTCACTGTGATGATGTACTATCATAGAAAAGAGTCACTGTGATGATGTACTATCAGAGAAAAGAGTCACTGTGATGATGTACTATCAGAGAAAAGAGTCACTGTGATGATGTACTATCAGAGAAAAGAGTCACTGTGATGATGTACTATTAGAGAAAAGAGTCACTGTGATGATGTACTATCAGAGAAAAGAGTCGCTGTGATGATGTACTATCAGAGAAAAGAGTCACTGTGATGATGTACTATTAGAGAAAAGAGTCACTGTGATGATGTACTATTAGAGAAAAGAGTCACTGTGATGATGTACTATCAGAGAAAAGAGTCACTGTGATGATGTACTATCAGAGAAAAGAGTCACTGTGATGATGTACTATCAGAGAAAAGAGTCACTGTGATGATGTACTATCAGAGAAAAGAGTCACTATGATGATGTACTATTAGAGAAAAGAGTCACTGTGATGATGTACTATTAGAGAAAAGAGTCACTGTGATGATGTACTATCAGAGAAAAGAGTCACTGTGATGATGTACTGTCAGAGAAAAGAGTCACTGTGATGATGTACTATCAGAGAAAAGAGTCACTGTGATGATGTACTATCAGAGAAAAGAGTCACTGTGATGATGTACTATCAGAGAAAAGAGTCACTGTGATGATGTACTATCATAGAAAAGAGTCACTGTGATGATGTACTATCAGAGAAAAGAGTCACTGTGATGATGTACTATCAGAGAAAAGAGTCACTGTGATGATGTACTATCAGAGAAAAGAGTCACTGTGATGATGTACTATTAGAGAAAAGAGTCGCTGTGATGATGTACTATCAGAGAAAAGAGTCACTGTGATGATGTACTATCAGAGAAAAGAGTCACTGTGATGATGTACTATTAGAGAAAAGAGTCACTGTGATGATGTACTATCAGAGAAAAGAGTCACTGTGATGATGTACTATCAGAGAAAAGAGTCACTGTGATGATGTACTATCAGAGAAAAGAGTCACTGTGATGATGTACTATCAGAGAAAAGAATCACTGTGATGATGTACTATCAGAGAAAAGAGTCACTGTGATGATGTACTATCAGAGAAAAGAGTCACTGTGATGATGTACTATCAGAGAAAAGAGTCACTGTGATGATGTAGTATCAGAGAAAAGAGTCACTGTGATGATGTACTATCAGAGAAAAGAGTCACTGTGATAATAATTTCACATTTCTTTAAAGAAACTTTACTAATTGTAATGTTTGTAGATATTTTAAATTTGGTGTGAGTACACGATGACAAATTTGTAAGATTTGAAAATATTAGAAAATTAGAAAACTGTGATTTGTGAAATTAGCATAATGCGGAGACTCTTTTCTCTGATAGTACACTGTATCCTATTATTCTATTATATAATTATAATATATTTATTCAATTATTACTAATACACCTCCAGTTAAAATAGATTTAATAAATAATTTAAAAAAAGAGTGATTTTGAAACCATATGACATATGCATTAAATATTGTAAATATAACATATTCAGCATGAATATATGTAAATATGCTTTATGCATTAAATACTGAAAAGTCCCTGCAGTAGCTTTATTACTTAACTACAGGGCTTATTTAAATATGTATATCCTCAATTAATTCACAACAAAGCAGTGGCTTGGCTCAAGGCGACGCCAACCCCGAGTTTCGTGACTTCTCATCGCTATGAAATTTTACGACATTCACGGCATGATTTGAATGAAACGTCAGCATTGCAATCTAGTGTAATTATTATTGCTACAGTCCTGCATATCTTTGGTGAAATGCATCGTACATAGAATATTACCAATAAAGAAGATGAATGCGTTACATTTACACCAATGGTATTATTTATATACCAGATTATTCGTACTGTTTACGTAATATAATATCGTTTGTAGGAGAAATATTTCTATGAGTTTAACCATTGATTGTGTTCTCAATATAACTGTTTGTTTTTAACCTTATCAGTTAAAAGTGAGCTATGTGTCAAAATACTGCTAGTCACGTCAAGGCTTTTAAAGTAATTAGCGTTTTTAGGGTAAAGCTGTAATTATAGGGTACATATTGTAATTATAGGGTATGTATTGTAATTATAGGGTATGTATTGTAATTATAGGGTATGTATTG
>CANNZV010004228.1:0-45099 GCA_947561585.1 Caprella mutica
GTGTAATAAAGTACAGTGTAATAAAGTGCAGTATAATAAAGTGCAGTGTAATAAAGTACAGTATAATAAAGTACAGTGTAATAAAGTGCAGTGTAATAAAGTACAGTGTAATAAGTAAAGTGTAATAAAGTAGATTGTAATAAAGTACAGTATGAAGGGTTGAAACAACCACCAATAGTTGTAAATAAAGTGTACAGTGAAGGGTTAAAACAACCACCAATAGTTGTGAATAAAGTGCACAGTGAAGGATTAAAACAACCACCAATAGTTGTAAATAAAGTGCACAGTGAAGGATTAAAACAACCACCAATAGTTGTAAATAAAGTGCACAGTGAAGGGTTAAAACAACCACCAATAGCTGTAAATAAAGTGCATAGTGAAGGGTTAAAACAACCACTAATAGTTGTAAATAAAGTGCACAGTGAAGGATTAAAACAACCACCAATAGTTGTAAATAAAGTGCACAGTGAAGGGTTAAAACAACCACCAATAGTTGTAAATAAAGTGCATAGTGAAGGGTTTAAAACAACCACAAATAGTTGTAAATAAAGTGCACAGTGAAGGGTTAAAACAACCACCAATAGCTGTAAATAAAGTGCATAGTGAAGGGTTAAAACAACCACTAATAGTTGTAAATAAAGTGCACAGTGAAGGATTAAAACAACCACCAATAGTTGTAAATAAAGTGCACAGTGAAGGGTTAAAACAACCACCAATAGCTGTAAATAAAGTGCATAGTGAAGGGTTAAAACAACCACTAATAGTTGTAAATAAAGTGCACAGTGGAGGGTTAAAACAACCACCAATAGTTGTAAATAAAGTGCACAGTGAAGGGTTAAAACAACCACCAATAGTTGTAAATAAAGTGCACAGTGGAGGGTTAAAACAACCACCAATAGTTGTAAATAAAGTGCACAGTGAAGGGTTAAAACAACCACCAATAGTTGTAAATAAAGTGCACAGTGAAGGGTTAAAACAACCACCAATAGCTGTAAATAAAGTGCATAGTGAAGGGTTAAAACAACCACTAATAGTTGTAAATAAAGTGCACAGTGGAGGGTTAAAACAACCACCAATAGTTGTAAATAAAGTGCACAGTGAAGGGTTAAAACAACCACCAATAGCTGTAAATAAAGTGCATAGTGAAGGGTTAAAACAACCACTAATAGTTGTAAATAAAGTGCACAGTGGAGGGTTAAAACAACCACCAATAGTTGTAAATAAAGTGCACAGTGAAGGATTAAAACAACCACCAATAGTTGTAAATAAAGTGCACAGTGAAGGGTTAAAACAACCACCAATAGCTGTAAATAAAGTGCATAGTGAAGGGTTAAAACAACCACTAATAGTTGTAAATAAAGTGCACAGTGAAGGATTAAAACAACCACCAATAGTTGTAAATAAAGTGCACAGTGAAGGGTTAAAACAACCACCAATAGTTGTAAATAAAGTGCATAGTGAAGGGTTAAAACAACCACAAATAGTTGTAAATAAAGTGCACAGTGAAGGGTTAAAACAACCACCAATAGCTGTAAATAAAGTGCATAGTGAAGGGTTAAAACAACCACTAATAGTTGTAAATAAAGTGCACAGTGAAGGATTAAAACAACCACCAATAGTTGTAAATAAAGTGCACAGTGAAGGGTTAAAACAACCACCAATAGCTGTAAATAAAGTGCATAGTGAAGGGTTAAAACAACCACCAATAGTTGTAAATAAAGTGCACAGTGAAGGGTTAAAACAACCACCAATAGTTGTAAATAAAGTGCACAGTGAAGAGTTAAAACAACCACCAATAGTTGTAAATAAAGTACACAGTGGAGGGTTAAAACAACCACCAATAGTTGTGAATAAAGTGCACAGTGAAGGGTTAAAACAACCATCAATAGTTGTAAATAAAGTGCACAGTGAAGGGTTAAAACAACCATCTTATGTTATATAAAATGTTAACATAAATACAATAATAAATTGTTCTGACCGCATTTTTATAATAGTTTTATTTGTAACATTCTATGATACCTTCCACATATTTTAAAAACTACAAACTTTTAATAAATTGTATTGCAGTTACGATAAAATGTATTAAACTGTAAGACAGGAAATTATTCCTAACAGGAATAATAAATTAATCAATAATGGATCATCCAGGAAGTTATTTTTTAAATATTCCCTGTATTTACAACCTCTTTTGTCTGATAAACTGAATGTAATATCCGATGTAATTGCGAAGTGAATCTTCTAATACGAAGAAATTATTCTGCTTACATGTAGAGAAAAGATTTTTTTGTAAGCTTTAGGCATATTAAATTGTTTCGATTCTGTTTCGTCTCATTTCCTGAAATATGTTACCATTGACAACGACAGCAAAACATCTGGTCGTAATAATCGCCTATAGAAAATAGTACAGTTCGTTGCATTACTATGCTATCAATGAGGCCAACTATTTGTACCAATCGCTTAAAGAATAATACAGTAATCATTGAATAAATTATCCATTTATTACCCTATTCATACAGACATGGGTCGCCCTAAACGCGAATCCTAAAAGGTGCCGCATTCATTAACGAACTGAAATCTGTTGCCGGGATCAAGATGGTGCTAGGCAACGCAACGTGGCTTTCGCCGGCCGGCTTCACCTGTCCTGACCGAAGCCTGTGTTGCCACCTACAGGTCCTTAAAGAGCAACTGATTCATTAGTGCGACCTAAATAGCAGAGAGTGGTTGCTATGCCGATAGCCCTGACACATGGAAAAGAGAGCAGGCAAGTCTTTCTTCCATGTTACCATGCGATCACCTCCAACATTTCCAGGAACTGCTGCTTGCTTGCATGACTGAGCGGAGAGATGCCGCTCTTATTATTAGAGGCCACGCTGCTAAATACGCTATTTCAAATACCTCTTATTACTATTTAAGGCTATTAGAATAGTTAATTTTTAAGACATGAAATAGGAACAGTTGGAATACTTGCTAGCTCTTCAATTTGGATTTGAAAGGTCATTTTAAATGTTTAATTTGTCTATTGAAGTTATAGTTTAGGTGCCATATTGTCTCTTGATGTAAGCTTGTACATACAAGGATAAATGGCTACCGGAAGAAGAAGGTCTATTTCACTTTAGTTGATAGGGTTTGCGTGCTCCAACCTTTTAAATCATTTGGTGCAGTTGACATGCTTATACAGCTAACCACATTATTACACGGAAAACTTATCGGTAGATCGTTTATTAATTATCCATTACAGTAAATATTAATCGTATTTTTCCAACAATTTCAAACTTTGTCGAATGGATATTATGCTTAAGATGTCCGACGAAAGACGAAATTTTCATCATCGATTATAATCACCGAATATAAATTTCGATCCGGGTATAGTTTGTTCAATAATACAGATTATTTAGTCGCTCAAAATAACATGAAACTAGACTAAAACTTCCACTAATATTACTGCAATAACTTACATAATAATTATTCGTATCAACTATATTAAACATAGGGTAATTTTTGAGTTATTGGACAGTTCCACATTATCAATCATGTAAAAAAACTATAATCAAATAATTTTAATCGTATTTTAATTAGTATCCATGACACCTGCAGGTATCATGGATAGTGGATACCAATTAAAATAGCGAGTTAAATTATATATTTTTTATTTATATGATTGATAAAGTGGAACTGTCCGAAAACTTAGAACGTACCCTATTTCCTTATATCTCACAATTTTCACAAAATGTGGATTTAAATTTTTAACGACAATTAATAATTTCAGTTCATTTTTTGTATGAATTTAATTATTTTAAAAAATTTATCTAAATGATACATGATGGATTTAAAACTTAGATTTATAGTTCATTAAGAATATCAAAGTAACTCTATTTTATTAGCATATACATTAGATATAAAAATTTACCTTTTATAAGGGCTTGAGAAAGATAAAAAATATTGTATTATTTTATTTTTTCTCAATAAATATTATCCATCATCCATTATCCATAGCAACACAATTTTCAATATAATTTGACTAGGAACATTAGTTTATATTATTATTACATCTAAGTGACACAAGCTGAGCAATACACTGTAGGTATAGTTACTTAGACTATATTCGCATAACTCAAAAAGTCTTTGGCCATATTGCTTGAAATTTTTGTGGAACGATTGGTCAATGTCCAGGAACCATTTGGTGATATTTTGGGAGCGATCAGATCAGAGGTCAAGGTCAAGGTCACTTATAACTCAAAAGTTTTCAACCAAATTGCTCGAAATTTGGTGGGACGATTGGTCAATAACAGGGAACCATTTGATGATATTTTGAGAGCGACCCGATCAAAGGTCAAGGTCATGGTCATTTTTTACTTTAAAAATATTAAACCATATTGCAAGAAACTTTGTGGGACAATTGATCAATATACAGGAACCATTTTGTTAGATTTTGGGAGCGATCGGGTTAAAGGTCAAAGATCAAGGTCACGTCCATTTATAACTCAATAACTCAAAAAATAATCAACCAAATTGTCTGAAATTTGATAAGACAGTTGGGCAATGTCCAGGAACCATCTGGTAGAATTTTGGGAGTGATCCGGTCAAAGGTCAAGGTCATTTATAACTCAACAACTCAAAAAGTGTTGAATCAAATGGCATGAAACTTGGTAAACGATTGGTCATTATCCAGTCCCCAGTTTATTAGATTTTGGGAGAGAAGGGGTCAAAGTGGCGTCGAAGGTATGCGCTCTACCGAGTGCACGTAATCTAGTTCACTCTTTTTTTACATACAATGAGGAGAACAAAAAAAAATGATCAAAGCGACACTGAATTATGAAATGATTCATTGATGAAAATTAAAAACAATTAAATCTAGAACAGGCACTCGCAGAGCGTATGCTTTCGCCACCACTGCATATTTTTGTTCATTTTAAAATTTTCTTTTCGTGAATAAATAAATAAATAAATACTGACCAAAACATAACTTTCAGCCATTTTACCAAGGTAACAATTATTATTGTAGTTTTTATTGTTAGAGCAATAAGGGAATAGCCGCGAACATGTTGAATAACAATAAAAACATGCTCATGTAAATGAGGGGAAATGAGTGGAGTAATTGAGTGGGGTAAAGGAATGGGGAAAATGAGCGGGGTAAATGAGTGGGGTGAATGAGTGGGGAAAAGAGTGGGGAAAAAGAATGGGGAAAAAGAGTGGGGAGAAAGAGTGGGGAAAAAGAATGGGGAAAAGAGTGGGGAAAAAGAGTGGGGAAAAAGAGTGGGGAAAAAGAGTGGGGAAAAAGAGTGGGGAAAAAGAGTGGGGAAAAAGAGTGGGGAAAAAGAGTGGGGAAAAAGAGTGGGGAAAAAGAGTGGGGAAAAAGAGTGGGAAAAAGAACGGGGAAAAGGAGTGGGGTAAATGAGTGGGGTGAATGAGTGGGGAAAAGAGTGGGGAAAAAGAATAGGGAAAAAGAGTGGGGAAAAAGAGTGGGGAAAAAGAGTGGGGAAAAAGAGTGGGGAAAAGGAGTGGGGAAAAAGAGTGGGGAAAAAGAGTGGGGAAAAAGAGTGGGGAAAAAGAGTGGGGAAAAAGAGTGGGGAAAAAGAGTGGGGAAAAGAGTGGGGAAAAAGAGTGGGGAAAATGAGTGGGGAAAAAGAGTGGGGAAAAAGAGTGGGGAAAAAGAGTGGGGAAAAGAGTGGGGAAAAAGAGTGGGGAAAAAGAGTGGGAAAAAGAACGGGGAAAAGGAGTGGGGTAAATGAGTGGGGTGAATGAGTGGGGAAAAGAGTGGGGAAAAAGAATGGGGAAAAAGAGTGGGGAAAAAGAGTGGGGAAAAAGAGTGGGGAAAAAGAGTGGGGAAAAGGAGTGGGGAAAAAGAGTGGGGAAAAAGAGTGGGGAAAAAGAGTGGGGAAAAAGAGTGGGGAAAAGAGTGGGGAAAAAGAGTGGGGTAAATGAGTGGGGTAAATGAGTGGGGTAAATGAGTGGGGAAAATGAGTGGGGTAAATGAGTGGAGTAAATGAGTGGAGTAAATGAGTGGAGTAAATGAGTGGGGTAAATGAGTGGAGTAAATGAGTGGAGTAAATGAGTGGAGTAAATGAGTGGGGTAAATGAGTGGGGTAAATGAATGGGGTAAATGAGTGGGGTAAATGAGATAAAATATGAGATTGTAAATTAATATATTTTTATCAAAGTAAGTCCGGTAATTAAAAGCGCTTATCATTTGTTTTTTACTTATTATATTATTTGTTTTAGTAAAAGAACAGTAATTATTATGTGTTCAGATTTTTAAATAGTGGTTATTATATCGCTATTTGATAATTAGCACCAATTTACTGTATTAATAATATTATGTTATATATAAACTAATAAATTGATGAAAACATACGAACCACTGGTATTCTCTTTATAAATTATGATAAGTTTATTTATTTTATTGCAGTAAATTACTGCAATTTATTGCAGTAAAGAAATTAGAAGAAATTTACAATATTCATAGTGTTTGTCGTGGTTAGGAACAGGACGTTGGTACAGTTTTTAACTTTTTATTCTTCACCACGTGTTATAGTATACGTAACTGCGAAGAACAAAAGACCTAAGTTAGAAAAATTTAACATTTAAGATAGCTAATACACATAGCAGATAAGACAAAAATAAATACAAGACTACAGACAAAAAACTAGAATATCGAAATGACAGAATATCTAAATAGTAGACCATCAAAAATAATAGACCATCAAAAATAGTAGACCATCAAAAATAGTAGTCAAAATAAATAATAGACCAAATAAAAAATAGACTAAATAAATAATAGACCAAATAAATAATAGACTAAATAAGTAATAGACTAAATAAATAATAGACCAAATAAATAATAGACTAAATAAATAATAGACTAAATAAATAATAGACTAAATAAATAACAGACTAAATAAATAACAGACTAAATAAATAACAGACTAAATAAATAATAGAGTGTAAATATAAGCGAGGTAATCTATATATGATCACCTTACGAACCGAAATCTCTAACTATTTTGCTTTAAATTTTAATTACTTTAATAAAGTTTAGGTGAAACCGAAATATTTAAACGATGAAAATTAGCGCTAGTTTATAACTACTCCGTGATAAGGAGTTTTAAAATTCAGACTACATTTTAAGTTTTATGATGAATATCTATATAAACTAAATAAATGAAAAAGACAATCTAAGGATCTTTCCCATTTGACGACCCCCACCAAATTTAATTCAAATTACTTTTTTTATATGTATTTTTGTCCATAGAATCTGAAAATTAAAACCGTTTTTTGTAGAAACTAATAGTTTTTGAGATATGAGGGTTTAAAGTTATTTATTTCCTATGTATTACTGAAGGATTGGGAACTTTGAAAAAACTCGTGTTTTCACGCTTTTTGACCAATTTTGGTCAAAGATAGCCGTAATGTAGTTTGTTATATCCGCTAGTTTGTTGTACTGCACACTTCATGATTTTTTAATGACCTGGCATGGGGGGGATTGAAGTAATAAATTGAAAATATCACGGAAACTGGAAATACTATATCCCATATATGTATTATATATGTATTAGTCATATGTGCTAGTTATAATAAGTGTGGGGTGTACCTGTACATTTGATTTTACCATTGAATATTTTCTGTTGCCGGAATGCAAATTTGAAAGCATATAGACTGTTACTTATTTGAATCAAAAATATTTAATTTCTTTTTAGCTGTTTTTCCCTCATTACTAAGTTTCTTTAAAGAACTTCATCGACTGTAAAGTTCATATTTCTACTATATATTAAATAATTAATATATTTACATATAATAAATGAATAGTAAGTGTATAAACGGAAAATATGACTGGGAATCAAATGACCGGGGATCAATTGACCTATATCCAACAAAAATATATGATATTATTGATACAGGCTAGAAAAATCTCGATAACAGGAAAAAAAACAAATCTGGTTAACATGAAAAATCCGAATAATTTTTCAAAATAATTTTTAAATAATTGAAAAAAATTAATTCATTTAATTGAAAGAAAATAATTTGTTAAATCTGTTTTAGATGTATTTGCAGGTATTAAATGATTTATAATATTACGATATCTTAAATACATTATATATTGATTTGATGATTTTATATCACTGTATAATAAACTCTTACTGAAATGTAGTCAGTCATTTTTGACGAGTAATACTCTAGTACTATACTATATTATCGTCATTATCCAATTAATAACTTCAGCAAAATCTGAAGGTATGGACCTGAAGTGTTGAGATCGAATATTGATATTATTGAGAACACGTTATTCTTAACGGGCAAGTACACTATTTACAAATATTGATACTATTGAGAACACGTTATTCTTAACGGGCAAGTACACTAGTTATAAATATTGATACTATTGAGAACACGTTATTCTTTACGGGCAAGTACACTATTTACAAATATTGATACTATTGAGAACACGTTATTCTTAACAGGCAAGTACACACTAGTTACAAATATTGATACTATTGAGAACACGTTATTCTTAACAGGCAAGTACGCTAGTTACAAATATTGATACTATTGAGAACACGTTATTCTTTACGGGCAAGTACACTATTTACAAATATTGATACTATTGAGAACACGTTATTCTTAACAGGCAAGTACACACTAGTTACAAATATTGATACTATTGAGAACACGTTATTCTTAACAGGCAAGTACGCTAGTTACAAATATTGATACTATTGAGAACACGTTATTCTTAACGGGCAAGTACACTATTTACAAATATTGATACTTTTGAGAACACGTTATTCTTAACAGGCAAGTACGCTAGTTACAAATATTGATACTATTGAGAACACGTTATTCTTAACGGGCAAGTACACTATTTACAAATATTGATACTTTTGAGAACACGTTATTCTTAACAGGCAAGTACACTAGTTACTAATATTGATACTTTTGAGAACACGTTATTCTTAACAGGCAAGTACACTAGTTACAAATATTGATACTATTGAGAATACGTTATTCTTAACAGGCAAGTACACTAGTTACATATATCAATACTATTGAGAACACGTTATTCTTAACGGGCAAGTACACTAGTTACAAATATTGATACCATTGAAAATACGTTAATCTTTACGGTCTATTACACTAGTTACAAATATTGATACTAAACACGTTATTCTTAACGGGCAAATACACTAGTTACAAATATTGATACTAGACACGTTATTTTCAACGGGCAAGTAAACTAGTTACAAATATTGATACTAAACATGTTATTCTTAACAGGCAATTAAACTAGTTACAAATATTGATACTAAAGACGTTATTCTTAACAGGCAATTAAACTAGTTACAAATATTGATACTAAAGACGTTATTCTTAACAGGCAATTAAACGAGTTACAAATATTGATACTAAACACGTTATTCTTAACGGGCAAGTAAACTAGTTGCAAATATTGATACTAAACACGTTATTCTTAACAGGCAAATTCGTATTCAAATTAGTTAAATGCCCTCTAGGAGTTCCAGTTAATTTCATCAATCGGAAGGAATCTCTCTAGACAGTTCCATTCTAGGAATAGCTTCTTTATCTAAATACACTAGTAACAGATGAACAGGCAATAACAACGGAAGACTCTAATCTCAAAGTATTCTAGGAATACACTAACTGGGGACTCATTTAATAAGATTACCCGGTGGGAAATGTGATGGTGGATGTCTGGCGCTCTAGGCTACGTGTCTCGACGAGGGTGGCCGGAAATTTGGTCTGGAAAATTTGGTCTTGAAAAATTCGGTTTTTGGAAATTTTGGCCAGGAATATTAAAACAATTAATGATGTTATCCGCTTTTAATAAGTTTTTAGTATTCATAATTTCCACTTATTCTTTTAGAATTCTTTAATAAAATCATTATAAAATGAGGCCTAATTTTACTAGGACTTCCGGTGAGATGTACCGACTGTGTTTAGTGAACTGTTGAAGTGTGAAAGATGGAAATAATGGCCCTATATATTATAGGGTAAGTTCTTAATTATCGGTCAGTTCCATATTTGCGGACACGTAAGAAAAAACGACATTATAATAATTATTTATTTTTTATTTTAATTGGTATCTACGATACCTGCAGGTATCATGGATACCAATAAATAATTTGTAATTATTATAATATCATTTTTCTTACGTGTCCGAAAATGGGGAACTGACCGATAATTAAGAACTTACCCTAATCGCTTTTCTTATTTATAAATAGAACATGCAGTTTCTTAGGTACAAATATATTAGTAAAATTTAATGGAGTGGTATTTTCTTCGAAATTTCTTATATAAATTTGTGCATAATAATTGTTTAAACCATTTTTTTTATATAAATCTAAAATTATATAGAAGTAAAATACAGTCATTACGGCCCACTCAGTAAATAATTTATTTACTTTCTCTTTTTATATGTCAGCGCAGTAAAATGGGAGGCCGAGACTAATCTGCCATGATTCTTATACTTAAAAATTTGGTGAAATTCGTTTTTCCACGAACCTCTCTAAAATTATTAACAATTAAATTTCTCGTAATTTATTATTGCTATTTATAAATATTAAAATCTACCCACATCCCATTTACTCCCACTAATCATATCCCCATCATTTCCCCACTCAAAACCCTATCCAAATCATTACCCCATCAACCTCCCACTCATCACCCTTCTTCCCGTAACTTTCCCCATTCAACTTTCCACTCATTAACCTTCACCCCTTCTGTACCATCATTTCCCCCATCAACTTCCCACTCATCACCCATCTCCCCATCACAACTCCTCCTCCCCATCGATGGGTGTTACCAAGTCCCCTCAAGTCAACACAGCGAAGTCCATTACACGAGATAATATAAATTGGAGGGGAGGGGGGCGGGTGAATAGAAGAAGAAGGGATGGGGGGGAAAGGTTGGCTGTTCAATTTGCCATGCAATTTCTGCTGAATTTTCTTTAGGTATAATAGCGATAAATATTCGGTTGCCATGGTAACCTCTATTTAACTATTATGTAACAAAATCTGTTACTTAGTTAATACATCAATGGTGTTATTTCGGTACAATGAATGGTATTATTTATTGTACTGTTGAAATAGTGTGTTATTTTGATAAGCAAATGAAATGGAATGTAAGTAATTGGAATATTGTGTATTGGAATGGCTAGTTATTGATGTTAGAAGAATGGGCTTTAATCAGTCTATAAAATAACTGTTATTGATAAAATTAGAGAAAAATGAAATTAGGGAAAAATAAAACTATGGGAAAATAAAACTATGGGAAAATAAAACTATGGGAAAATAAAACTATGGGAAAATAATGAAAAATATAACTATGGAAAATAAAACTATGGAAAATAAATTTATGGGAAAATAAAAATATGGAAAGATAAAAATATGGAAAAATAAATCTATGGAAAATAAAACTACGAAAAAATAAAACAATGGAAAAATAAAACTAGGAGAAGATAAAACTATAGAAAAAGAAAACTATGGAAAAAGAAAACTATGAAAAAGTATTACTATGGGAAGATAAAACTATAGAAAGTTATCTATGGTAAAATATAACTATGAAAAAATATAACTATGAAAAATTAAAATTATCGAAAAATTAAACCATGAGAAAATAAAACTAAATACGTTTATGGGAAAATAAAATTATGAACAAATAAAACTATGGAAAAATAAAATTATGGGAAAATAAAGCAATAGAATTTAAAAAAATGAGAAAACAGAATTATGAATAAGTGAAATTATGAAAAAATAAAATAATTAACAAATAAAACTGAAATATAAAACAATGGAAAGTGAAACTAATAAAATGAAAATCTAATACTGTAGAAAAATAATTAAAATAATAATTTAACAGTGAATATTTGTACTAGTAATGAATAAAATAATGTGAAATAAGACAATGTGTCTCAGCTAGAAATCATATATAAATCATATTTAGTCCAGAAGAAATATTATATAAATCTTTTAATGATATTTTTTCAATGTTCATTTCCTCTCATTAATTATTGCTTTTTTAGTACAATTAATTATTATTGTTCCTCATTTATTAAATTTTCTGATATTGATAAAGATAATAGTAGCATTTATAAATATTAACCTGTTCATAGTGCTCAATTAGATTAATTTAATGGATTAAGGGTTGTATATAAATGAAAGTATATATATTTATATATTTATTTTAAAAAATCTCTCTTCGAAACAATACCTTTTTTTAATTATTAATATTTATGTGACCCGAAGTCATGGCCACAAATAATTTGTTTTTCCTTTATAAAATATCAATGGCTTGTGTACGGGAATACGTAACTGTACGGGAATACGCAACTGTGCGGGATTACGTAACTGTACGGGAAAACTTTACTGTACGGTAGTACGCAACTCCACGGGAATGAGCAATTGTACGGGAATACGCAACTGTACCGGAAAACACAGATGTACGGGAATACGCAACTGTATGGGAATACGCAACTGTACCGAAAACGCAACTGTACGGGAATACGCAACTGCACTGGAAAACGTAACTGTACGGGAATATGCAACTGTACCGGAAAACGCAACTGTACTGGAAAACGCAACTGTACGGGAATACGCAACTGTACCGAAAACGCAACTGTACGGGAATACGCAACTGCACCGGAAAACGCAACTGCACCGGAAAACGCAACTGTACGGGAATACGCAACTGCACCGGAAAACGCAACTGTACGGGAATACGCAACTGCAATGGAAAACGCAACTGTAAAGGAACACGCAACTGCACCGAAAACGCAACTGTACGGGAATACGCAACTGCACCGGAAAACGCAACTGTACAGGAATACACAACTGCACCGGAAAACGCAACTGCACCGAAAACGCAACTGTACGGGAATACGCAACTGCAATGGAAAACGCAACTGTACGGGAACACGCAACTGCACTGGAAAATGCAACTGTACGGGAACACGCAACTGCACCGGAAAACGCAACTGTACGGGAATTTGTAACTTACCTCTTTACCGGTCATATTGAATTGATATTAATTCTCATATAATTATTCAATTAATTAGATATCTTTTAACTATTTACAAAATGTCACTTAGCTCACTGACACTCTTTCCTAACCTTTAAATTTAGTTATCGTAGGGCCATAGAAGACCCCCTCTTAATCTTCTATGGCCCCACCATAAGTTCCTCCGAGTGCAACCCCTAAATAAAGTTATTTGCACTTTAGGTCTTCTTAACAACAGAGTTTGCTAACTTGTCTCTCGTCAGACCCCAAAGAATGGACGGCAGACGTTCATTAGCGAGTTTGCGAAGTTGATTCCATGTGATAATTCTAACGCCAGTCCCGTCTAATCAAACAAGCTAATTAAGCTTTTTAGACGCTAGAGGAGTCTTAGATCGACTCTGTCGCCAAGCGTCCGAAAGATCGCCTCAATGGTGTCCAAAAGAGACGAATTAATTTGATTTCCCTATAGGGGAGATTCGGAGACAATTTGATATTTCTAGAGTGATTACACGTGGCTTGGCAACACCTTGATCTCTCAGGTGTATCTGATCAGTCTTGGGTAGGAATAGTCTATGGTCAGATACACCTTTGAAGCGGAGAATAATATTTGGCCGGCCGAAATGGGTAGATTGAAATATCTTGTACGAAGCCTGATGACTTGACTTCAAGCAGTTTTCAGTTGAAGATAATCTACATTTTATTAAACTCAGTTGAAACTCATTATGAATTCTATAATCGAATTGAATTATTTACATTTTCTTACGAACTTTTTATTATTAAAATAGCTTCAGTTATCAGCATACTTATATGTTAACATTTTTCTTTATTTCAGAATGTATGTGCAGATAACATTACTAAAGTGTTGACTGATGGTAATAACAATTGGCTACAATAACTCTGAAGAGAGAACGGGAATGCCTTGAAACTGGAATTGGGAATCAGAGGCTTGTTGACTTTGTCAGCCACTTGAAGAGAGAGATGAAGATTTGAGGGAGAGATGAAGATTAGAGGGAGAGATGAAGATTAGTGAGAGATGAAGATTAGTGAGAGATGAAGATTAGAGGGAGAGATGAAGATTAGTGAGAGATGAAGATTAGAGGGAGAGATGAAGATTAGAGGGAGAGATGAAGATTAGAGGGAGAGATGAAGATTAGAGGGAGAGATGAAGATTAGAGGGAGAGATGAAAATTAGAGGGAGAGATGAAGATTAGAGAGAGAGATGAAGATTAGAGGGAGAGATGAAGATTAGAGATGAAAATTTTAGATTAAAAAAATCCAAACAATTACCATAAATTGTTCCAAATCGGCAGAGTTCATTCATGCAATGCTATCTGCATGCAGTTCTCTATTTATTATGCAATCTATACCCAGCCAATACTGAACTCATTTGTTAAAAGAACATTCGGTTGTTTCCAAAGTTAGGGCCTGAATAACTTAGTTATTTATACTCTAACTGGAATAGCTACAAAATATGCTTGCATTTCAATCTCCAGTTTTGTTTTATATTTATTATGAGTAAACACTAAGTATTTACATACTTTGTTTTTATTCAATTAATTTATAGAAAACAGACACAGTAGTAAATCGCATTTGAAATATCATTATTGAGATATGAATGTTATAACCTGTTAATAATGTTGCTATAATATATTCAATATATATGTAACTTTTAATGTTGGTGGGACTCATTGGATCTTGAACTGTTGTAATTTGGAAATACCTAGTCCTAGTCATTACCTAGTACCTTCTATAGTCACTAACTGGTCATTGGTGGCTGTAAATTTCGGTCTCGGAATTAAAAATACTCATCCAACGGACTTAAACATAAATGGCACTTGTTAAAGAGTTTTTGTATCCGCTAGTTTATTGTAATGCATACTTCATGATTGTTTAATGATCTGGCAGGGAGGTTAGGGGGGGGGGTTGGGCACGCCCCCTTATACATCTAACTGATACGTTTTATTTATACCTCAAACCGAAATTTCCAAGGCCGAATTTCCCACACAAATTTCTTGTTAAATTAAATGTTAAAACATGTCAAAATTACTAACGTTTCATGTAATTTTACATCAGTCAATGATGTTATTCGCTTCAAATAAATACACTACACATTTCAGTGTTCATAATTTCAACATTTATATTATAGTTCATTAATAAAATCTTAATAAAACCAGACCAGAAAATTCCGAGACCGAATTTTCTCATAACCCTAGTCATTACCTAGCCACTACCGAGTCTACAGTTAGTCAATATCTAGTGACTACCTAGTCAATATCTAGTCAATATCTAGTCAATAGCTTCAAAGTTTCACATCTAAATCACTCTCTGTTTCGTCAGTGCAAATTCAAGTTAGTTCCAAAAGTTGTGCTGGAGCAATCATCAAATTGTTTCTTCAAGCCTAGCTTGGTAACAGCAATAAAAAGCCACTGTAATATATTCCGAAAGGAATGTCTGAATTACACGAATGAGACGTCAATGGCAATCGAAACTCTAGCACAGGAATCCAGTGAATGGCGTCCACGTCATCCAACAAATGGGAACTTCGGAATGGATGGGGTTGCTAAAAGATTCCAAATATATTCTAAGTTTGAGATTCTAGCTCTCCATTCTAAGTGTATACAGGGTGACACAAAAGTTCTGAGACAAACAAAATATATCAGACAAAACACTTAAATAAGTAAAACGAGATTAAAAAAGCTTAAGATTATAGAAACACTAAGAAGACATGTAAAGAAGTTTATTCTATAAACCATTCTCTTATTCGAATGATGGCCTCCAATCTGTGGGAGTTGTTTCAACTCCATTGGCAGTTTTTTATTATGCAGTTCAATGAGAATATCTGTACTCATTCTTCTCCAATACTTACCACACGCAGAATTCCATCGTATTGAATCAGATGCAAACTTTCCTGCCCGGTGAAATTCTTCTATCACAACTTTCACTTTCCACTGAAAGGGTCATTAACTTCTTAAAAATAAGAGATGGCACTTATTGTAGTTTATATATTATATTGAACAAAATTAACTATTAAATATCTTGTATAATAGTTCAATTCTCAATTCTGAGTGTAATATTCCAAGTTTATAATTCCAACTCTCCATTCCAAGTGTAAGATTTCCCATCCCCCCCCCCCCTCCTCCCCCGGGTTAATCTTCTGGACAGGGTTTCTCCCTCAGTCATCCCCTGTCTACATGCACCCTCTAACAAAAATCTTGCCTATAATCCCCTTGCGGGGCTATTTTTATAGTCAGCTGAAGATGTATTCAATGTCCATATTTTATTCTATTTTAATAGAAATGATTGCGCAATGGAGTATCGATAGGGTAAATTACTAGTTATCGGACGGTTCCACATTTTCGATCACGTAAGAAAAAGAAATTGTTATTTAAATTGTTATTTTGATTGGTATAGTAATTGAAATAGAACTTTATAAGTTACGTAATATTTTATCATATGGTCGGAATGATGGGGCGGTTCGATAACTCGGAACTTACCCTATTTTATTTCAATTGTGTTGCTTTTATATTTATTTTATTTCCATAAAAGTTTAAAAAACTTAAGAAATTTACACATTGGTGATAAAATTTATTATAAGATGTAGTAGCAAGGTTTTAATAAATATGAATATTTTTCTATACAGTAATTAAAAAAATTGTTAAATACAATTTTATATTAATAAATTATATAATAATTAAAATACAGTTTCTATAGCTGCTATATAATTCACATCAACACTAACGAAACAAAATAATTTGCCAGTGTGATTAAAATGATTAAACGAACTAAAACATTAGATGATAAACTACAATGTTGTAAATAATCTTGTCATACTATCAATTTTAATATTTTAAAGAAGTGTAACAAATTTAATCTCTTTTATTAATACAGAGGTCGTGGAGGTTATCTCGTGCATACGATAGAGAGTTTCAACATCTGGGGTAAAGTAAGGAACTTAGGGTACGAATTCTGGTATTTAGGGTTAATTGAAATTCTGGTCACATTAAAATACAAAATAAAAGTAATACAATTTTAAAATACAATCAGTCTGATTCTTTAAAAGACTATCAATGATGTAAAAATATAAAATCTAGTTAAAAATGGTAAACCTAATAAGTTAATTAAAATAGGAGGTAAAAGGGCTGAAGATGTAATATAGGGTATAAGTGATAGTTTAGGGTATAATAATATATTCATGAATAAGATGGTAATGTAGGGTAGAAGTGAAGAATTAGGGTAAAAAGTTTTGTCAAAGTTAAAATTTTGAATTTAGGTTATACAAGTAGTAATTTAGGATAAAATATAGTAATTTGAGGGTAAAATATAGTAATTTAAGGGTAAAATATAGTAATTTAAGGGTAAAATATAGTAATATAGGATTAACTATAGTATTTAAGAGTAAAATATGGGATTAAATATAGTATTTAAGGATGAAACATAGTAATTTAGGGTAAAATATAGTATTTAAGGGTGAAACATAATAATTTATGGTAAAAGTTCGAGTTTATAGTAGAAATGATAATACTATAAGGTAATGAGTTCAAAAAAATCATAGTGAAAACTTTCTGATAAATATTGTATGGACAAATAAATATAAATCGCTAATTTGAATTAAATAATAAATATTACAAAATAAAAATAAACTAACTTTGTTAATTGTTTATAGTTTTCAATTTTTAAGTTTCTCTAATAAATTAATTTATTAAATAAAGGGAATGGACGTAAGCTTTCAATTTCTGTCATTTTGGAATTCGTTTTAGTCTACAATTCAAACAGACGTTGTGCAGGACTAACGAGGTGGAAAACTAACCAAATGAACTATTGCTGCAGTCTCAACTCTCCGGCTGAAATGAATTGCTGCTGAATAAAATAGAAATTCAGAAATAGATAAAATATAGTTTTACTAAATAAAAAGGATTTTTTTTTTCAGAAAATATCATAGAAATGGAAAATTCTTGCATAACAAAGTTTTGAATAATGAAAAAAGAATAATGAAAGATATACTAATGAAATTTTTTTATTGAAATTTTAGTGAAAATATTAGTGAAAATTATTTACACAGTGAAATAATAATTAAATTGAATTATAGAATATATTGTTTCAATTTTATTTTTATTTTTATATTACTATTTTCTAAAAATCTATTAAATAAAATATAATTACCATTATGATAAAAAAAAACTATTTTACAAAATGAACTAAAGATATGACATCATCGTCAAGGAAATTAAGTATATACATTATTTATTCAAATTATGAGTTACATTTTCTTATTTGAAGAAATTAATAATTGGAGTATGCATCTATATCAAACTGTGTGCCAGAATATAATTATCAGTTAATTATGAACATGTTAGGTAGCTATCACAATAATGTAAAATTTAGATTTGAAAACTAATTGATATCAATATGAAAAATGATTTACTTCAAATAAAAGATAATTTGATTTCAATATGAAAAATAATTTTCAATTGTAAAAATATTTATTTCAATATAAAAACCTAATATTCCTCTGAAAAACTGAATGAGGTTAAATTTTACATTAAAGTAGTGCATTAAACTGTAGTTTATACTAAGATAATTCTATTAAAATAATGGATTTAGGATTATATCATCAAGAATTTTTTTTTTTTTTATATGAACTATTTTTTATTCTTAAAGTTTAAACTATTATTTTTTTTTTATTATTAATATCAGTGTAACCCGTAGCCATGACCAAAATTTTTTTCTTCATTATATGAAGAATACCTATATTTTTCAATGTATTTATAAGAATGAATGTATATTACCCAATTGATTCTTAATAATTATATTAATTAAATCGTCATTAGAATTCTATTTCATTACAAAAACAGGCTTATTTTCGACTTTTTTTCCTCAGTTTTCAATCATACCAGCAAGCAAAATGAACAGAGTTTATAATTAAAAAGAATTAAAGAATAAAAGAGTGTGACAGTCTTACTATACAGGCTATAGGTGTGATAGTCTCACTATACAGACTATAGGTGTGACAGTCTTACTATACAGACTATAGGTGTGATAGTCTCACTATACAGACTATAGGTGTGACAGTCTCACTATACAGACTATAGGTGTGATAGTCTCACTATACAGACTATAGGTGTAATAGTTTCAATCCAATGAATGAAGGTGTTTGCAAACAATGTTTGTACAAACATGATACAAGGGACTATCTTGTGTTTTGTGAAACACTCTTTTATGTACTCACTTTAAGTAACTTTTGACTTTAAACAATGGGCACCTATGTACCAAAATATTAGAAATGTCAGTCAGTTATCATAGAGTGATTGGAACGTACTGGTGCAAGGTTACTACATGGTACATAGGTAAGTAATGATTAAAAAACTGATAGGAAATTAATTAGGAATTGTGTCATTTATGAATAGCTCCTCCCAACTCCTATTTGTTAATTACTCACTATAGCTCCTCCCAACTCCTATTTGTTAATTTACTCACTATAGCTCCTCCCAACTCCTATTTGTTAATTTACTCACTATAGCTCCTCCCAACTCCTATTTGTTAATTTACTCACTATAGCTCCTTCCAACTCCTATTTGTTAATTTACTCACTGTAGCTCCTCCCAACTCCTATTTGTTAATTTACTCACTATAGCTCCTCCCAACTCCTATTTGTTAATTTACTCACTATAGCTCCTCCCAACTCCTACTTCTTAATTTACTCACTATAGCTCCTCCCACCTCCTACTTCTTAATTTACTCACTATAGCTCCTCCCAACTCTTACTTCTTAATTCACTCAATATAGCTCCTCCCAACTCCTCTTTCTTAATTTATTCAATTTAGTTCCTCCCAACTCCTATTTCTTAATTTATTCACTATAGCTCCTCCCAACTCCTATTTCTTAATTCACTCATTACAGCTCCTCCCAACTCCTCTTTCTTAATTTACTCACTATAGCTCCTCCCAACTCGTCATTCTTAATTTACTCACTATAGCTCCTCCTAACTCCTCATTCTTAATTTACTCACTATAGCTCCTCCCAACTCCTCTTTCTTAATTTACTCACTATAGCTCCTCCCAACTCCTCATTCTTAATTTACTCACTATAGCTCCTCCCAACTCCTACTTCTTAATTCACTCAATATAGCTCCTCCCAACTCCTCTTTCTTAATTTACTCACTATAGCTCCTCCCAACTCCTCATTCTTAATTTACTCATCAATTCATTATAAAATAACCTTAATTTTATTTCTTATTAATCATTAATTAATTGAATCCTCACTGGATGAACAACAGTTATTGCACTAAAGTTTATATACTTTTTACACTTTAAAAAGTTAAATCATTGGCAGAATCAGAACAAGAATTAGCTTAAAGAAGAAACGAAAGTTAGACATCCAAACCTTGAAACTTATAACCTAGTTTATTTTGAATAATAAGAAAATTACTATCGCGACACAAATATAATAAAGTCATAAAATATATGAATAATATGTATAATAAAATCATGAATACTAATTTTATCTAGCGTTATCAGGCTGGTGAAAGGATTTAATAAGACAATTCTTCTATCTGTAGCCTGTTCTTTTTATAGCAAAGGTGACGAAAGCCCATTTTTCGGTTACCAAGACACCCCCTCGACATCGTCTGAAAACCCATTAAACTTCAGTGAAAGATGCCGCCGCCGACTTCCGCTCACCTCCTCAATTCCGGCTATGAATATTTTTCAATCATCTCTCCCGCGTGTCCCCACCTGACAACACCCAGGTTACAAGGGACTCGGTAACTAACCGTCCACTTCGAAAAACTTACAAGATTATCAGTTTGCTAGCTCATTAAATCCATCAACATAGCGCTTTTTAGTCATTGTTTGAAGAAAGATTAGTGTATTAGATTGTGGCAGGTCTGGGCAGAGATTGCCGGCCAAGTGTCATTAAATCATGGCCGGTGAGGGCAGAGAATTCTTGCGATGAGAAGACCGAGTGGGTTTAGGCTGGTTTTCACTCCGCCAAATCTTCTAGAAAGTGTCATCCTCTTTTTACAAAAGTGCGGAGATTTCAAGAGTCTCAAAGTCCAGGGAAGATTTTAATGAAGTCGCTGTGTACATTGCGTCACACATCTCTGTGCCATTCTAGGCAGGTATTTAGACCTAAATAATCGGGAGGAAAAGCGACAGAGAAAAAGAATAAAAGGAAAGGGTTTTAGAAGTTTCGTTCGCTCACGTTTCAATTGACTTCAATGAAAGGTGATTAGTGAGAAAATAATTCTTGGATGTAATTGATAAATTGAATATTTTTTCAGTACATTTTTAGGGAATTAAATTCTATTTCCATAGGTTATTTTGAATGTAATCAATTTAACTATACTATTCAGAATAATTTGTAATGATTATCATCTTTGCATCTGAAACTAACTAAACTAACTAAATTACTATTTCAAAATTCACAATGGAAGAGAGTAACCATTTAATTAACAGACAGTCACAGTACCCAGAGAGTGGGTGATTGACCATGAAAACTTTTAGAAAACTTTGTATTGACCTATCATGACCGTGTTAACACCCACTTTCCGAGAACTGTGTGCCTGAATACGTTCTTGTGTACCACAATTTTATCCTATAGGTCGCAGACACGATCCTTAATATCCATTAACTTTCGTATGAGGCAATTTCAGTAAAAAAAAAGTTACGGCTCTGCAGTGGCAACGTATACTTTCTATTTATGAAAATAAAATAATATCAATAGTTTTCCATTCACTTGGAAAAAGGTTTTCCCCATTTTCTTGTGCCACGTAATTCATTTTACTGAAAAACACAAATTTATCCCTGATAAAATATACGTGTAACACTCGTGTTTTTATTTCGAATCAATTTACATGCAATTGCAAAGTAACTGTGTACTGTACATTGACACCGAATCAAAGCACATGTGTATAATAGCATACAACTGTTTTTTCGCATACAGGGAAATAGATATGGAAATATATGATGTATTAGGTTTAGCTTGGTTTTCACCTAATAATTTCCACCTGAATTAGCTATCCGTCATCATATTCTCTAATGCCATACGATTAAATAGTTACTATAAGAGAATTCTTTAGAATAATACTATAGTATCACCACACAACTCTTGATACTATTACTCTATTTAATAATAGTCTCTTAGAGATAAGATTATTGCCCAAAGTCTCTTGTTTTGCCTGTTGCCATGCTCTCTTTAACCCCCTTTCGACCCCTCTGCCCCCTTCACTCAAACACCCCCCCCCCTCAAAAAGCCCCCCCTCCCATCCCTCCTATCAGTCTGTTATTACCTAGTGAGGGTCTGACGCAACTTATCACTGACATTAGAACTGTTAAACTAATTGAAATGTGGCAAATGTAACGCTAACTATTGATAGTTATGTTTATTTAAAAGAAACCTTTTTTGGAATCGTTTCTTAAAGTTATATTGTTGTTTAATATATATTTTATTGTTAGTGGATAATGTAGGGCAAGTTAAAGTTATGAAACTGTTTCACGTATTCGATTGTATAAGATAAAAATATATCTAAACATTTAACACGTTATTTTGATTAGTATCCATGGTACCTGTCCTATAGGTATCTTGGATACCAATTAAGATGAAAGTTAAATATGTATTTTTTCTCATATAATCGAATATTTGAATGTTTATATCATGTTTCTACCAATATATCATGTTTGCAATATACCATGTTTGTACCTATATATCATGTTTGTAATATATCATGTTTGCAATTTATCAAGCTTGCAATATATCATGTGTAATACATCATGTTTGCAATTTATCATGTTTGAAATATATCATATTTGTAATATATCATGTTTGCAATATATCATGTTTATAATATATCATGTTTGTAATGTATCATGTGTAATATATCATGTTTGTAATTTATCATGTTTGAAATATATCATGTTTATATATAATACATCATGTTTATAATATATCATGTTTAAAATACATCATATTTGTAATATATCATGTTTATATAAAATATATCATATTTGTACCAATATTTAACGTGTTCATGTGTACCATACATTTTACCACTCCGGTTGTTTTATTAGTGTACGTACACAGGACTCTCGTTCAAGGACACTGAGACACGGTTTGCTCTCTTCGTATTCTAAACTGTTAAACAATTACTATTAGACTATATTAGCTAGTCATTGTTGATGTTACGTTAACCATACTGGTAATAAGTGTTGGGAGTGTGCAGTATCAGATACTGGCCGGTAGATGGCGTGGGTCTGTTATAACGGAGTATGTATAGGTACCTACAGTCTGCAAGCAAAGAAAGTCTCAGTCTGCTTGCACTATATGTGTGTCTAGACTTATATATCTTCGAGGGTGAAATAGGGGGCGGGTCCCCCTTCTTTCCCCGATATATGACTAGACGAGGTCACGTCAGAGATACTTTATTAAGAAAATACTGCTTCTTCTGTGGGCAGAAAGTGTTTCAAACTATTTCCATAAAAGTGTGGAAAAAATCCACAACATTTTAGATTTTAGCAGAAGAAATTGAATTGTATTTAATGAAATTCATATTTATTTAAATAATTCGATTTAGAGTTGAACTGTAATTAAATCATTTGAATATTTGAAATTAGGAAAATTACTGTAGTTTCCTGGTAATTTTTATGTTTTCAATTTTTGATCAGAAATATTCGAAAAAATAGTAGCTAGGTATTCCAATAAATTTGAAAATTGGAATTAAATTAAATATAATTCAAATTTCATCTTATTGGTATCCATGATACCTGCAGGTATCCATAACACTTGCAGGTATCATGGATACCGATAAAATAAAAGATACATACTAATTATTATATCATTTTATTATATGATCGAAAATGTAAAACAGTCCGATAACTATGAATTTACTCTAAATAGTTATATCTACAGTATATACACTTAGCATGTATGATAATGAATAATTTCCACTTTAATTTTCTTCAAAAATATTTCCACAGTATATATCACCTGTATAGTATATCCAAATCTAACCATACATTTTTGACGGGGAAATAATGGTTCATTTTTATCTTCCTAACCGTCAAATATATTTTAAATAAAAAAAAAATCTAACAATCGAGCAGTTTAGGCTTGTGACGTCATTAATGCAACTCGAAAATAATAGAAATTTCGTGAATTAACAGTTTCAAAAAATATATTAACTCATCATATCTTTAATATACCAACAATAACTAATGAATTTATATTACTCAACTTACTTAAAATAGCTTCAATTATATTTTAGCAAGTTGCTGTGATGACGTCACACACAGAAAACACTGCAACTGTCACTACCATCTTTACTCTGCAATAAATCTAGTGTTTGATAGTTGTATCTATATAATCTTGGAAATAATAAGCATGTATTTACTACCCATACAAAAAAAAGATACAAGCAAACAGGTTTCCATTCTATTATTTTCCGTAAAATTTAACGTACGACGGACTAAAAACAGTGCGGATAATTTGTAATAGATGATGGGACGTGAGAGAATGTATCTATGAGAATGTATCTATGAGAATATATCTATGGAAATATATCTATGAGAATGTATCTATGAGAATGTATCTATGGAAATATATCTGTGAGAATATATCTATGGAAATATATCTATGAGAATATATCTATGAGAATGTATCTATGAGAATGTATCTATGAGAATATATCTATGAGAATTTATCTATGAGAATGTATCTATGAGAATTTATCTATGAGAATGTATCTATGGAAATATATCTATGGAAATATATCTATGAGAATTTATCTATGAGAATTTATCTATGAGAATTTATCTATGAGAATTTATCTATGAGAATGTATCTATGAGAATATATCTATGAGAAATATATCTTTGAGAAATATATCTATGAGAATATATCTATGAGAATATATCTATGAGAATATATCTATGAGAATATATCTATGAGAATATATCTATGAGAATATATCTATGAGAATATATCTATGAGAATGTATCTATGCGAATATATCTATGAGAATATATCTATGAGAATGTATCTATGAGAATATATCTATGAGAATATATCTATGGAAATATATTTATGAGAATATATCTATGAGAATATATCTATGAGAATATATCTATGAGAATATATCTATGAGAATATATTTATGAGAATATATCTGTGAGAATATATCTATGAGAATATATCTATGAAATATATCTATGAGAATCTATCTATGGGAATTTATCTATGAAATATATCTATGAGAATATATCTATGGAAATATTTCTATGAGAAAAATAACATATTGATTTAATTGAATTTATTTTATCCCCTTTTCATGTACAAAACGTACATGTCTAGCACAGTGCAACATGTGCATGTTTTTCATGCTATTGTGCATGTTTTTCATGCTATTGTACATGTTTTTCATGCTATTGTGCATGTTTTTCATGCTATTGTACATGTTTTTCATGCTATTGTACATGTTTTTCATGCTATTGTACATGTTTTTCATGCTATTGTACATGTTTTTCATGCTATTGTGCATGTTATTCATGCTATTGTGCATGTTTTTCATGCTATTGTACATGTTTTTCATGCTATTGTACAGGTTTTTCATGCTATTGTGCATGTTACTCACTGTACTCTAACAGTAAGTACTCCAATAATTGTGTTAATTGTTTTTTAATTTCACCAGTGAATCATTTTATTATTTAGTGTCGCTTTTATTATTGTTTTATGCTTTCCTCATTGTATGGAAAATAATGTGAACAATTAAGTGACAATAGAGTCCATCAATATACTGGTTATATCAGTGTCATGTACTTATTCAACTAATGTATCTAGTTAGTGTGAAGAAAATTGTGTTGCTATTATTTAACAAAATTAATTGTTTGGTAGTTTAAATAGAGGTATCAAGAAGTAATACTTATAATTCATATATAGAGTGGAGGGGAAAAAAATTAGTACAAATGAAATTGGTATTTTAGGAATTTTAAAGACTTGAAGGTCACCTTCACTATATGTTATAATTTGTCTATAATTACTTTAAATTTATAGAACTAAGGTTATATAACACATCACAGTTAACAGAAAAGAAATTAATCAAGTATTTGCTTTATAATTTTAATTATTTAAGAAATATTGACACTCAGCGTCATTCTCCGACTTTCTGATATTTTCAATAGAAGAACAAGGCTGCTGGACGAGCTGGTAATTAGGTATATAACTACACTTTTAGGTACCTAATGTTATTTAGAGTAATGGTAGTTAGGTAACTGTATGGGTAGACATTAATAATATGTTTGGAAGCTTTATTATGCATTGTTTTAAATTATTCAGAGCTAGAAAAAATACATGAATAACTTAATTTACATATTATAATAAAAATATAGTACAAAATTTGAATTGGTTTGCAGTTTTATAATCTTTAACATTAGTTCTAATGAATAGAGAAATGAAAAATTAGAGTGGAGGGGACCTTTAAGTGAAACAAATATTGGTACATTTTATGTTTAAAGATGCTAATATTAGAAAATAATTAATTTGACTACTTCTTATTCTAACAGAAATGAATGTATTTTTCCTTTTAACTCTAGTAAAAAATATATATTTTCATAATAAAAATGAAACATAAAATTTTAATACCTTTTCTTCAAGTTCTTGATATTTTTTAGTGCTCTTCTCATAATTTGAATTTTCAAATATCGACATTAATTTCCCCCATTGGGTTCAAGTCTGGGGACTGACTTGGTCATTGCAACACAGCAACGTTATTTTCAGCAAATCACTTTCTTGTTTGTGTCTTTTGCAATGGCCAAGTCAATTCCCAGACTTGAACACAGTCGAATATTTAAGACGATATTTGGAAAATTGACAGAAATAGACTGGTAACTGTTGAACTCAATAAAATATATAAATACATAGTATTAAATTAAGTTAATACGTTTTTTTCCCCGAGTTATAATATTGGAATAATCTTTTTATAGGTAAAAAAAAAGAAAAAAAATAGCATTCATTTATGTTAGAATAAATAGTAATCAAGCTTATTATTATTTAATAGTATATAATATATATCTTTATACATATAATGTACAATTTATTTTATTTTAGTTATTAAGTCTTTTACAAAGATAACAATATGGTGACCGGTATACATATTACACCCCACTATATTCCACCCTAGGTATATTCCATCCTGGTAAGTTCCACCCCACTTTACGGGTTAGGTTTGGTTTGTTATAAATATTAATATTTTTTTAATAATTTGTATAATACTAGGTAACTTGCATTTTCATAGTAGCAAATTAAAACTTTTGTTTGGCAATCACAAGCTGTTTTTTTTTTTCACTACACATGTGATAGAACCGTGCGCGGACAGAATGCCTACGGAGAGAATGCCCACGGACAAAACGCTTACGGACAAAATGTTTAACGGACAAAATGCCTAACGGACAAAATGCCTAAAATGCATTTATACTTATTTCAAATATTGAAGATGTGGACAAAAATTTAAAATAAGTTAGACCAAGTGGAAACGAAGAGTTTTGTGTCAGAGATAGTTTACTAAATCACTTTCACATTGAATATGAACATTTGTAATTCAGCGTGCATAGTGTAAACACTATCTTATTTCATTTCACTGTGTTTGTGATTTATCACTAAAGTGTTTACTCTATTTATCAAATCGCTCTAAAAAAATAATCTTCCTACATCTTGCCATTTTTATTAGATATTTATGATCATCTTCTATTTTCATTTTTTAAAGATATCTATAATCATCTTATTCTATTTTCAATTTTTAAAGATATCTATAATCATCTTATTCTATTTTCAATTTTTAAAGATATCTATAATCATCTTATTCTATTTTCAATTTTTAAAGATATCTATAATCATCTTATTCTATTTTCTTCTTTTTTTAATATTGTTTATTCTTTTAGATAGCTATAATCATCTTCAATCTATGTATAGTGATGTTTATAGAATTGCTTTTGAAGTTCTAAAGCAAGTTAAGTAAATACAATGTTTGTATAAGTTAGAACTGTCATGCAATTAACTATAACTATAACTGTCTTCTAATACTATAACTACCTTTATAGTATTAGAAGTTCCGATAGAAAAAATACAGTATTCTTCATGAGATGTAACTGGGACGTAGTATACATTTTTTTCTTATGTTTTACAGAAATTAAAAAAAATATTATTTAATGTTCAATTATGATAAGTTGTATTACAATATAATGTATTTTGTTCTTCATTTACCAATAATCAATCCATTACAGATATCACTTCAATGTTTTCTATTCTGCCCTTTTATTTAAATATGGAGTTAATTCTTTTATTCATTTGGCAACATTCCTCTACGTAATTATTTTAGAATTTCCATTTTCTTTATTCATATATTTTGTACATTAGGCATTTTGTCCGTTAGGTATTTTGTCTGTTAGGCATTTTATCCTTTATGCATTTTGTCCGTTAGGCATTTTGTCCGTAGGCATTCTGTCCTAGTACCGATAGAACAGCAGAAAGAAAAATTGTGTGAACGCTCTTTATCAGTTGAGATATTTAGATTTTCAATCACAAGCTGATTTTCTCCACTATCGCAAACACAACAGCGATATTAACTGTAAGATGATGCCCTAAAGTACTTCTTGTTATTTCTATTTTATTTTGAATTTGGTATTTTGACTTCGATTAAAAGTTTATTTTTCACAAGGTGCATTTTACATCTTTTTTCTTTTGACTAGGAGGTTTTTGATAGGGAGTTCGGGATTATTACACAGGGTTTTAAGACTGGAGAGATTCTTGCCTTTTATTTAAATGGAGAGATCTTGAACAAGGAGTTTTTCTTCCTTTAATCCAAAAAAGCAACTTATATGCAAAAAGCGAAAACATTGAATGAGTTGTCTCTGGCAGTCGAACCCCTCCACACCTCTTCTAACCAATGTGTTGAGAACATATATTGCAGTTTCATGTTAAGAAAGAATTAATATAAACATGCTCAACATGTACACTTTGAAATATACTCCCATATTATGAATATTTGTATTTTTGTCTATCAGGATAAAATTTAAATTGACTCGAGCTAACTCTTAATATTGTCCAAATGTGAAAAATATACCGGGTGGAATATACAGCGAGTGGAATATACCTTGAACCAAAAATATATATTTTAGTGTGTGAACTGAACTAATATTTAACCAACGGAAGATTTTAATCTTACCTCTTCTATTTTATATTGAATCATTTATTTCTCAGAGAAAGTTATGGCGGGGCCATAGAAGATTGCCCACTTAATCTTCTATTGCCTCATCATAACTTTCTCTCTAAATCTTCTATGGCCCCACCATAACTTTCTCTCTAAATCTTCTATGGCCCCACTATAGCTTTCTCTCTAAATATTCTATGTCCCCTCCATAACAATTCCCCTTAATCTTCTATGGCCCCACCATAACTTTTACTCTTAATCTTCAATGGCCCACCATAACTCTCTCTCTCAATCTTCTATGGCCCAACCATAACTTTCTCTCTAAATCTTCTATGACCCCACCATAACTCTCTCTCTCAATCTTCTATGCCCCCACAATAACTCTTTCTCTCTTAATCTTCTATGGCCCCACCAAAACTTCCCCCTTCAGTCTTCGATGGCCCCACCATAAGTTCCTCTCTGGCATGACACACAAGGTTTGGTTTCATTTGCTACAGTGTAATTTAAAGCCTAGGATTTATACGTCCTAGTCTTTTTTTTCCTCCTTTATCTCCTTAAATAAAGAGCATCTTAGACTTTATTGGCTGATAACTCCACGGATTTCTTCCCAACAATTTAAAACATTTCAACTGAATTTAGGTAGTTAACATTACGTCACTTAGTTGATGCCAAATGTTGCCATGTGAGTGAATATTAATATGCAATTCAGTAGTATTGAAGTAGTTTTTTCATTAAAATATATTTGTTTGTCTTTGCAACAAACCACTGGTATGAATAAACTAGCATGGGGCTATAGAATATGACTAAAGGACTAAAGAATATATTAAATTAGAGTATACCAATTTATTTGGCAACTCGGTAAATTGATCGAAAAATAATTGCTCGAAAAACAATTGCTCGAAAAACAATTGCTCGAAAAACAATTGCTCGAAAAATAACTTTCAAGAAAAACAATTTCTTGAAAAACAATTTCTTGAAAATCAATTTCTTGAAAATCAATTTCTTGAAAAACAATTGCTCGAAAAATAATTACTCGAAAAACAATTGCTCGAAAAATAATTGCTCGAAAAATAATTGTCGAAAAACAATTTCTTGAAAAACAATTTCTTGAAAAATAATTGCCGAAAAACAATTTCTTGAAAAACAATTTCTTGAAAAACAATTTCTTGAAAAACAATTGCTGGAAAAATAATTACTCGAAAAACAATTGCTCGAAAAATAATTGCCCAAAAACAATTTCTTGAAAAACAATTGCTGGAAAAATAATTACTCGAAAAACAATTGCTCGAAAAATAATTGCTTGAAAAACTATTGGTCGAAAACGATTGTTCGAGCGAACAGTTTATCGAATGAACAATACTGATCGAAGTTTTGGTTAGCTTTGAGTGGTTGGTCAGGGATGGCGCCATGCTTTCTTGGTTAGGATAGTAACAAAATCTATACTTTAAGTTGTTCGAATAAAAAAATGTTATATACAAACACTATGGGCATACACAATTAACTTCCCAATGGATAATTCGAGCAGTTGTAAATTCTAGCAGTTGATAATTCTAGCAGTTGTTAATTCTAGCAGTTGATAATTCTAGCAGTTGCTAATTCTAGCAGTTGATAATTCTAGCAGTTGATAATTCTAGCAGTTGATAATTCAAGAAATTTACCTAGAACCGTCCAATTGTCCGATCTAGTAAGTTATTCCTTAAAGTCTAAGTTTAATCATTCACAACACATTCTCCTATAAGTAGTCATTTTAAGCACAGCTTGACGCATGCACAACCTCAGATCGATTATCAGCAGTCACCTTCTTGGGCTATTGCAAAATTGAGAACATATAATTATCTGTTATTCTTTCGATTAGAGTTTGTAAGGCTAAGATCCAAGTTATCAACCAGTTCCACATTTTCTATCATATTAAAAAAATATAATTTTTTATAACTAGTTAAAATGTTAAATTATTATGCATTTTTCTCATACAATCTCATATGAATCGGCTATTCAATATAATGGTAATATGGACGCATTGTCTACTTAATTATATATACAGTAGCCCTTAAAGCTACGGCTTATCGGGCCTCAATGAATCCTTATTATTGTATAATTGTAATATGAATTATCCGAGATCTACAGTTTTCCCTCCCCGCTGATCCAATGTAATGGGCCATTATATGCTCAATAAATGAATAAATAAATTTCAATGACGTCACAAATGTTGATTTTAACTGGACGGGTTTTTTTATATCTTGTCAACAGTTTAAATTAATAACAACATCATGTATTGAATTTTATGAACTTTTCTTTGTTAAAAAATAAAGTAAGTTTCTGTGAGATCATCTTCAAAATAGATAAACACATAAATAGAAAAAAGTTAATAGTGCGGACGTGATGCAAGTAAATAAATCCTTTGATAACCAGTTTTAATGGTTAAATATAAACTCATTAAATAGATGGCTTAATATTATTGCTTCTATTTGCCAAAACACCAATAAATTCACTCTATTTGCAGAATAAAGTAAATTATTGTAATTAATATCTATGAATCCTTCCCTAAACAGTTATAATTAATTAACTAATGAATTTATTATAAATACTATATATAGTCCAAGGACATGGATATTGGATAATATATATAAAAAAGTATAATATAACAAATGACAAGATTTACTATAAAAAAGTATAATATAACAAATGACAAGATTTACTATAAAAAAGTATAATATAACAAATGACAAGATTTACTATAAAAAAGTATAATATAACAAATGACAAGATTTACTATAAAAAAGTATAATATAACAAATGACAAGATTTACTATAAAAAAGTATAATATAACAAATGACAAGATTTACTATAATTATGTTAAATTATGCAATGAAATAAGTCAAGTCTAAAAATTGACCCAATTGTTATAAACACGGTAAATTTTGTATGAAGTTAAATAAAAAATGTTACCATATTTGTTTCACTATATGACAATATTTATACCATAATATTACTATAGGTACTTTTTGTTATATGTTTAACTCATTTATAACAGTTCTTTGTTCTCCATTCTTTATTATAACGTTTTACATAGTGCTACACAACAGCTGTCATTGAATCTATAGTATATTCGAATGCCTATTATAAAAATTTAAAAAAAAATAGATTTTTTTAAAGCCAAAATATAAATATGAATTTTTTAAATTGTTAATATTATTGTGTCCGAAAATTATTAGTTTTTTGTTTTAATATGTATTTCTTGATAAAAAATGTGACACACGGACAGACGGCTCTTAAAATATAATATATATGTGTAATTAATACTATAATGTATTTCTATTCAGTAAATAAAATACTATTTCTGTATATTAAATTTAACCTTCAAATCAACCAAAAGTGAACATACCTTATTTAAAATAATATATAATCTACCATATCTTTGATTACTTGTCTATAAGGAAAAAGGAAAATTAATATATTATTTACTTTTTCCTTATTGTTATTTCCCTCCTGGAAAATTAGAAAAAAAAATAATATTATCTACTTTTTCCTTATATGATTAAAAATATTGACCGTCAAATTACTTCGATTGTATTAGGAATTTGTATTAAGTACTAAGTATAATCATAATTAAAATAGTATTTAATGTTTTAATTTACAATATAGTAAATTCCAAAAATAAATAGATAGTTGAAAATTGAAATTGAAATTTTCTTTAATAAAAAACGGTTTTCCATTAAATGTTCCTCCTGAAGACGAATACCATGAAATTTTAAAAACTAATATGCTAGAGTTCACATAAATACCTATTGATTAAACTGACTGAATATATATATTAATTAAAGAAATATGCATCTAATTTTCATATGAAATATATTGATATATTTGATAAAAAATTAATTTGTTAATGATATGAAACAATTCGGCTGAAATCACTGTATTTTTAAGAAAAAATATAGGGTTTTTAGTAAACATAACATGATCAAAAAATCCATAAATTGCATTCTTCTAAAATTATATATATTTTTTATAACAACGATTAATTAATTGAATTAAGTATATTATATTACATAATTAATTATTCTCATTCGAATAAAAATGACATTAGCCGTACAGTTTGATTTTTCTGGCAAACCCTCTAAGATATCTAACTATATAATCATATTATCGGTTTAAAAGGTAAATAAAGAGCAATTTATAAACTCAACCGTTAAAAGAAAAAAGTAAAAAGCTTTGTAACGGATATTTACTTCTCCTATACACGGTTAACCGCCGGAAAATTTTGCAACATACATTTAGATAACGATAGAGATTTATTCATTTATGCAATTTCAATTGACCCATTTATACTACAGCTTTTCAAATTTGAACATCTGTGTAATGTGAATCAATACTTTTATGTCTTTCTAACATTTCTATCCTTTTGACAATTTAACATTACTACATTTATTCTGAAAAGTAATGTATGGAATAGAAAACTATTTTATATTATGTAATAATTGTCAAGACACATATGTGTAAAGTTTGATCAGTTATTTATTTTCATAATATATGTACATCTATAACATATCTCACCATTAATATATAACCATGGATCGTAATGTGTAAAATTTTTATTTCTAATTTACAGAAATATATTTTTGTATGTGACATAATAAAATTTAATGGGAATTAATCGAATGGAATTATAATGAATAGATTTGTTCTAAATTAAATGCTTCATGAAATATTATTGGTATTTATTGAAAAAATAATTCGATAGTGAAAGAGTTAACTGATATTTTGCTTTTTCAATATAATAAAAAGAATACGTATTAACACAATACTGTAAATAAAGATACTTATAGCTAAAATAGAATATTTCTTTTAAATTTGACGAACCGGGTAAATTTTGGTACATTCAAATTAAAAAAAAATTAATTAAAAAAAAATTAATAAAAAAAAATTAATTTACTTTAAAAAGTACAAGTGAGTTAAAATAAAAGTCTAAAATTACAAATTGATTATTATTACACTATGATTGCTGGACTGTGGATGTTAATGAAAATAAAAGAATCGTCATACTTCATAAAATATATTTTACAATATAATTGGTTATTTGATAGCAAGGCCTTCTAAATATTACACTGTTATTTTTTTAAATACGATACTTTTTCCATTTAAAACAGGAAGAGTAAAATACATACAGAGAAGAAATTAATGATGTTCAAATGATTAAAATGTAAACATGAAAGCATTGTATACTACAATCGATTTTTACAGTAAATATTATTATAATTTACAAATTGATAAAATAGTTTAATTTGTTATAGTGAAATATTATTTAACCGAAAAATAGTCAACTTTTCATAAAAAAATTTTCAATTAAAATAAAAATTCTACTCACTTGAAAGAGAAAATTTCAGATTTTACATTTTGAAAAGTTTTTAAGATGATTGTTAGCATGAATATAGTTATATAGTTAGCATGAATATAGTTATTACTTCAATTAAGGTTTCACAAATTTTTTTTTTATGTTTCACAAGTTTAAACTTTTAATGACCTTGTTTTGTTTTTGTATTAATTTTACCTGTATTTTATTTCAGTTATTTTAATATTATCTCTATACTGTCCCTATTGCTCTGTGGACACTTCACTCTATTGTCTCTACTATCCCTATTGCTCTGTGGACACTTCACTCTATTGTCTCTACTATCCCTATTGCTCTGTGGACACTTCACTCTATTGTCTCTACTATCCCTATTGCTCTGTGGGCACTTCACTCTATTGTCTCTACTATCCCTATTGCTCTGTTGGCACTTCACTCTATTGTCTCTACTATCCCTATTGCTCTGTGGGCACTTCACTCTATTGTCTCTACTATCCCTATTGCTCTGTGGGCACTTCACTCTATTGTCTCTACCATCCCTATTGCTCTGTGGACACTTTACTCTATTGTCTCTACTATCCCTATTGCTCTGTGGGCACTTCACTCTATTGTCTCTACCATCCCTATTGCTCTGTGGACACTTTACTCTATTGTCTCTACTATCCCTATTGCTCTGTGGGTACTTCACTCTATTGTCTACCATCCCTATTGCTCTGTGGGCACTTCACTCTATTGTCTCTACTATCCCTATTGCTCTGTGGGCACTTCACTCTATTGTCTCTACTATCCCTATTGCTCTGTGGGCACTACACTCTATTGTCTCTACTATCCCTATTGCTCTGTGGGCACTTCACTCTATTGTCTCTATTATCCCTATTGCTCTGTGGGCACTTCACTCTATTGTCTCTACTGTCCCTATTGCTCTGTGGGCACTTCACTCTATTGTCTCTACTATCCCTATTGCTCTGTGGGCACTCCACTCTATTGTCTCTACTATCCCTATTGCTCTGTGGGCACTTCACTCTATTGTCTCTACTATCCCTATTGCTCTGTGGGCACTCCACTCTATTGTCTCTACTATCCCTATTGCTCTGTGGGCACTTCACTCTATTGTCTCTACTATCCCTATTGCTCTGTGGGCACTCCACTCTATTGTCTCTACTATCCCTATTGCTCTGTGGGCACTTCACTCTATTTTCAAAAGACAAAGTATAGAAAAACAAAGTATAGAAAGACAAATTATAGAAGAACAAAGTATAGAAAAACAAAGAACGGAAAGACAAACTATAGAAGGACAAAATATGGAAAGACAAAGTATAGAAAGGCAAAACATAAAAGGAAAAATTATTGAAACAGAAAATGTAGAATGATATGGTATAAAAAAGGAACTATGGAAAATTCGATCTAATAGAGAATTGATCGAATGGAGAAACCTGTTTTAAAAATAAGATACATTGTATTTGTTATATGTATATAACTTGAAACCCAAAGACAATTGGACCCCATCAATTGGGCTCGCACACATTTGAACCCAAGACAATTGAGTCTAGGGTAATTGAACCCAAGAAAATTGGGCCCAGGGCAATTGAACCCTAAAACAATTGGGCTTAGGGCCATCTATGATCTTACAAAAAAATGTGGCAGCAGACACAAGAAAGAAGTGTCACTTTTATATTACACTAGCTAAGTTAAGTTGATACCATAGCCTGATAAAACTGGCCTCAGCTACAACCCGGAAAATTCTGATATTGCCTTTAAAAAAAACCTGTTTACTTAATGTTTTATTAGGTCTACTTCTTGGGTAGGTAGTATTTCGTACAACTAAAGTAATTGGAGTGTAGCACAGGGCGATGCACTGCTCAACTCAATATAATCATCCTACTACTTTCAATTTATACGTATAATAAAATTTGGGCTGGATCAAGTTGAAAATAAATTTAACCGCATAAATACTTGAAATAAAAATTGTTTTAAAGAAGGTAAAGTAATTGCGAGTAGATCAGGCCAAATAAAATCTTGATACCGCTAACCTAACCTTTTAGATAACTTGAAGTATAAATTTTGTCACTACCAAACCAGGCAAGAGTAAACGCCCAAACCTCCACTCCCTCCATTGCTCTAAATCTGTGTTAGTGACGTCATTCACTCTATTGTCTCTACTGTCCCTATTGCTCTAAATCTGTGTTAGTGACGTCATTCACTCTATTGTCTCTACTGTCCCTATTGCTCTAAATCTGTGTTAGTGACGTCATTCACTCTATTGTTTCTATTGTCCCTATTGCTCTAAATCTGTGTTAGTGACGTCATTCACTCTATTGTCTCTACTGTCCCTATTGCTCTAAATCTGTGTTAGTGACGTCATTCACTCTATTGTCTCTACTGTCCCTATTGCTCTAAATCTGTGTTAGTGACGTCATTCACTCTATTGTCTTTACTGTCCCTATTGCTCAAAGTCTGTGTTAGTGACGTCATTCACTCTATTGTCTTTACTGTCCCTATTGCTCTAAATCTGTGTTAGTGACGACATTCACTCTATTGTCTCTATTGTCCCTATTGCTCTAAATCTGTGTTAGTGACGTCATTCACTCACTCTATTGTCTCTACTGTCCCTATTGCTCTAAATCTGTGTTAGTGACGTCATTCACTCTATTGTCTCTACTGTCCCTATTGCTCTAAATCTGTGTTAGTGACGTCATTCACTCTATTGTCTTTACTGTCCCTATTGCTCAAAGTCTGTGTTAGTGACGTCATTCACTCTATTGTCTTTACTGTCCCTATTGCTCTAAATCTGTGTTAGTGACGTCATTCACTCTATTGTCTTTACTGTCCCTATTGCTCTAAATCTGTGTTAGTGACGTCATTCGCTCTATTGTCTCTACTGTCCCTATTGCTCCAAATCTGTGTTAGTGACGTCATTCACTCTATTGTCTCTACTGTCCCTATTGCTCCAAATCTGTGTTAGTGACGTCATTCACTCTATTGTCTCTACTGTCCCTATTGCTCTAAATCTGTGTTAGTGACGTCATTCACTCTACTGTCTATACTGACCCTATTGCTCTAAAACTGTGGAGACTTCATTCAAGCACTGTAGAGAAACTTCACGCTGTGTTCATGGCTCATTTCATTCATGAGTTGCTACAGAGACTAGCTCTTCCTGCCATTAGTGCTTCTCTGCTTGGAATAAAGTAAAATTTCTCAGAAATCCTTATCAGTACCTCTGGATACAAGTACTGCTTGGAAACTGAAGAACTGAAAGCATTAGTGAGCTATGTGACACATATTAAAGCAATAGTAAGCTATCTGACACCATAATAAAGCAATGAAAATGCAATTAATTGTAAATATGTTTTCAATTTTTCATAAACAAAACATGGCTTTTCATGCATGAAAACCTAAAATAAATTCATAAAACATAGATTTCAAAATATAAAAATATAAATTTTCATACATAAAACATAAAAAATTACATAAAACAAATTTTCTTATATAAAAACATAAATTTTCATATATTTTCACAAATATAAACAAACATATTAAACACTTCTAACATATCCCCCGAAAGTTGACTCACTAAACTAGAGGCTGATTTGTTCGTGCCAGTTCACAATAAACACTTATAAAATATTAACGGAACTAATTTTCGATTTTTTTTTTCATACAAACCTTCATTTGATATTCAAGCATCCATTGGCGAAAAAAATGTTTAGTTTTGTGTATTTAGAATAATAAATAACATGTAAAGAAAAGAAACAACATCTTATGAGGTTTTTCTTTTAAATGTGTTCCTAATATGATTGAATAAATGCTCATTATGTGATTATTTTACCACTTATATTTTAGTTCAATCGTGTGTAATTATGTGAAAAAATAAAAGTCATTGAAATACAGCTTTCAAATCAGTTTAGAAGTAAATTTATTAATTCCATAAGAGCTGGTTCAGGTGAACCAGTGGCTAGGGTACTAGGGTTTATACCTTTTCATTCATTATTTATATATTTATTCACGCAGGAAGTTACATTTATTACAAAAAAAAATTATGTGTTCAGAATTTCAATTTTTAAATGTAAAATTTGTTAGATATATACTAATATTATCACAATTAAGCTATTAAATAGTAATATTTATTAATTAAATGTCAATATTATACATACTCCATCTATTTTTCTTATTTATATTTCACTATACATGTTATACGTAATTTATTTCTGTAATAAATCAGAGAATTTCGTTACACTTCGCAGTGAGGTTGGAAAAACCATTAAAAAAATATAAAAGAAAGATGAAAACTGTTTCATATTTGGGATTCGAACCCCTGACAAAATATGTGCTGTTTATATATTTTTTGCATAAGAAAATTCACTATCTTATGGAACTTTATAATATTTATATCATCCTAAATTTAAACTTGATACAAAATACTGAACTAAAGGAAAAATATATAGAGCTGATGCAGTGGTATAGCCTAAAAATGTTCTTTAATTTTTTTTAGTTTAAAATCTGTTTTGAGGTATTTAATATTTTCAGGTAGGAATACTGTTAAAAATGTGAATATCCCTATGAATAATACATTATATTTATATATATTGTTCCACATTTTCGATTATGTAAGAAAAGATTAAATGATAAATATTAATAAATTAATTTAAATATTAATTAATATTAACATTTTTTTTTCGTATATGATCGAAAATGTTGAAAAATTCCATATCTCAGAACACGCCCTACTGTACTTAACGGTATAATTTTATAGAATTTACATATGACTTATAATAATATTAAATTATTATAGATAATTATAAAGCCTATGAAATGATAAAACAATGTTATAAATGTATAATTATTGACTGCAAAAATTATACATTTTCAAAATAAATTTTACATCTAAGCAATCATGTTTTATATTTTTTTAAATTCAATATACATTAATTTACTTATTAAACAATGATCCATATATATATTATATACAAATGTTTTTATTTAAAAAAATACATGAGTTAAACGTGAACAATTAACCAATTAACAATATAATTTATTTTCTATAATTTCAATTTTATTTTTAGATTTCATTTCGATGTTTTATAGTTTTTTTCTTTTCTTTAAGAAGTTTATTAATTTAAACTATCTTCAATAAAACGTGTATTCCATTTATTACTTATGATATTCTAAATTCTTGTTTGTTCAATTTAGTTTAAAACTTATGGAAAAATTTAAGGTGGGGCCATAGAAGATTAAGGGGGTTAGTAGTTATCTATAGCCCACTATAACTTCACTTTTAAGAAAATGAAGAAATATCATTTTGGTTAATTTTTTATTGAAATTTGAGGCTAAAATTTTATTAAAATTTTGGGGTAAAATTTGGGATAAAATGTTACGTAACGAATAAAAATGATAGAAATAGAAATATTATTTATATATAAGCTTTTCACATATAATTCTAACAGATAAAAATCTAAATAAACAATAGAAACAAAGTTAAATTTCTAATATTTGTACCCTATAAAACACCTACAATTAATCACACAGAACCTTAACTAAAGCTCAACAATTGTACGAAAACACGTAAACTACACTACAACATCTACCACTAATAGTAAATACTACATACTTACACTATAGCTCATTATTTACAGCATTTGATACTTTATTGATACAAGACTGACGCTTAACAACAGTCTCCTGGGTTCCTAGAACTGCTGCACAAATTGAACTGCGACCCTAGGGTGACCTCTGACCTGCAACAGAAGCTATAAAGAGTCCTGCAGGAGAAGTTAGGAGATGACTTCAGCTCGTGACATAGCACCACTGTGTGAGTACCTAGGGCGTGAACAGGGCGTGAGGAGGGGCGCTAGGGCGTGAGAAATAGTTAAAATATATCTTAAGTGAAAATATAATACATCTTTGAATTGAAGCAATGGGAAAACGATGTGCAAGAAAAAAGAGGTGAAAGATATACCTAATGGAAGTGTCAAGGCGTCATTTGGGTGTCAGGGCGTGATATGGGTGCCAGGGCGTTATTTAGGGTGCCAGGGCGTCCTTTGGGAGTTAGGGCGTGATTTTGGGTGCCAGGGCGTCCTTTGTGGAGTTAGGGCGTGATTTTGGGTGTTAGGGCATGATTTAAGGTGCTAGGGCGTGATTCGAGGTGTTAGGGCGTGATAATTGCAGGTGTAAAGGCGTAATTTGGTGAGAATAAATGAAATTGAAAGGATATAAGAATATGGGATTTTTATTTTAAGAAATAGAATAAAAATAAAATAGGTAAAGAATTTCAACTTTTTATTTAATTAGTTATTTGTACTATACATGCATAATTACTTAATCTATATTCAATATATTATGTTTTATCCTATTCTAATATTTAACAGAAAATAATTCATAAGCAGTATATAATATATAACATTATATTTATTTTAAAACGATAAATATACTGAAAACTTTCGAATGTTGATTTACCAAATAGTATCAAAGAAAAGAATGTACCCAAACCAATTTAAAATATCTACAAACATTACAATTAGTAAAGTTTAATTTTGGAAATGTTAAATTAGTAAACAGTCAAAAAAACATTGCAGGTACACTTTTAATGAAAGAATCACTTGAATAATAAAGGGAAAAAATGAAGGGTTGATAGTTATAATAGTATTATTAATTTATTTAATAATTGTTTCATATAATATCAGTCTATTCACTAGTTTAAACAAACTTGTTTCAAACCTAATTGAATTTCAATTACGTAAATTACAGAGATATAAAATAATGATTTAGAAAACCTAAAAATATAAATTGAATAAATTTAAACTGAATAAATTTAAATAGAAAATAAAATTATGAAAATTGGACCAGAACTGATAAACAAATAAAAAAAATCTATTTAAATTAATGATGACAATTTAAATAAATTAATGTTTGATATAGCATGTACCAGCTGCTAAAACATAAATAAGTTAGGCCTAGATAAAAAATACACGTTTTTTTTTTTCATTTATTTATTCATTGTTTATTTACCATAACAATTTACAAAGTTAGAGTATTATATACATTGATAAGAAATGAAATAGTATTTAAAAGATGATGCAGTTGGTTAGTATATAAATCAGTCTTAATATTAAGTAATACAGGAATGTTTTAAAAAGGCATTTTAAACTAAAATGTGGTATAAATTCCTTTAAAATAAATCTGAAGTGTGTTAAAATAAAATTTATTTTTTGTTTAAAAACACATTATTTTTCCATTGAAAACAAGATATAGAATTGGTTTATATACATTAGAAAATTTCTCTTTTTAAGTTTTTAAAATTAGGTATATTAAAATAATTAGATCAATTTGGGTTGATTTGAGTTGGCACATTTGGTCTGACAGACTTCGATTTTTTTTAAAAGAATAGCATTCTGTAAAAAACTTCATCAAAATTATAGTATAATACGTCAAATTTTTATTAGAAAAATTATTTTCTTTATTTGGCATTAAAAAAATGTCGTTGGGATCTCTCATTGCACTCAGTATAATTTAAAAAATACCATTTGAACTATTTATCTATTGCTGGATTAAATTCTAAATTAGATTGGATGAAAACAAAGCAGGTTAGTGCATTGGAAAAAATAAATGAAAATCATTTTCAGTGGCTACATTACAAACATCATTATAATATAAACTGAATAAAATTGAACTGAGTATCGACACTTGGTGCAAATAAATTCTACTGACATCTGTTGGTTAGATAACTACCAAAAAATTGTGTAGCAGTAGTATAAAATGAAGCTATAATGCTAGAAATGTTTCAGTAAAAGATTTTAAATGTAATATAAAAATTCCAAAATCATTTCTTAAACCATATTGAATAGTAAAAATATTACATTATTCAATAAAATTTAATAGTTTATTTTATAAGATTTATTTCAAATACTTTTAAAAACATTGGTAATGTAGAGATAGGTCGAAAATTAGTTCAAAAATTAGAACCACCCTAGCAACTTTAAAAGCATTGGGAAAATTAATTTCCTGTTAAAATGCTACTAATAAAAATATTATTTGAAGGTTCACTGATGAAACTTTGACTAAATAAAAACTTGGGATTTCGTCTTATGACTATTTTTTTACTCTTAAAAATACTCTTTCTACTCTTAAAAATACTCTTTTTACTCTTAAGAATACTCTTTTTTATTTTACTCTTAATTATGTTATACCTACGATAAAGTAATTTCGTTTAAAATATAAAGCTCGGAAAGATTGAAATATGAGTTATTAAGAATAGGAATATTTTTAAAAAAGTGATAGTAAAATGATCGTTAAAATGGTTACAGAGCTCCCACATGTCAATATCCTGTACAAATGATTGACATTAAAATCCCATAGTTTACTTCTTTTATTTTAATTCTTTCTAATTAGAAACTGTTTTTCACAAAAAATTCATATTTCTGTAAATTATATGTTAAGTTTGTTTCTAAAACAAATGTAAGATCAATCTAAAATTAGTTCAATAAAAAAAATCTCATGTAATTAATTTTAATTAAAAATTAAAAATCATCGGTTAACCAACCCTTAAAATTGGTATTTTTCTTGACGCGTTTTAGTGGGAAACTATTAACAAAAATAAAATAAAACTTGCCACAGCATATAATAAAAAAACTTTATCAAAACTAATTAATTAACATAATTATAATCTTACATGTAATCTAATATTTAACATAATACCCAAATAAAATACAAAACATATACTTGTTTAAAATGTAAAACGAGTACAATATAAAACGTATAGAGTGATTGATTCAACCTTGCACTTTATTCTGTAGTACATGTACTACAGCATCGAAAGAAATACATTTTAAGTGCACACGATACAATTGTGATACAACTGAATAATAGCACATATCAATTTATGATATCGGCAACAAAAAGTGAAACTGGTTGTTAAAACTACTATTTTTTTCATTATGTTCGCATTGTGAAGGAAATCAGGGACAACAACTACATACAGTTATAAATAAAGTGCACTGTAAAGGGTTAAAACAACCACCAATAGATGTAAATAGAGTGCACAGTGAAGGGTTAAAAAAACCACCAATAGTTGTAAATAAAGTGCACTGTGAAGGGTTAGAACAACCACCAATAGTTGTAAATAAAGTGCACAGTGAAGGGTTAAAACAACCACCAATAGTTGTAAATAAAGTGCACTGTGAAGGGTTAAAACAAACATCAATAGATTTAAATAAAGTGCACAGTGAAGGGTTAGAACAACCACCAATAATTGTAAATAAAGTGCACAGTGAAGGGTTAAAACAACCACCAATAGATGTAAATAGAGTGCACAGTGAAGGGTTAAAAAAACCACCAATAGTTGTAAATAAAGTGCACTGTGAAGGGTTAAAACAAACATCAATAGATTTAAATAAAGTGCACAGTGAAGGGTTAGAACAACCACCAATAATTGTAAATAAAGTGCACAGTGAAGGGTTAAAACAACCACCAATAGATGTAAATAGAGTGCACAGTGAAGGGTTAAAAAAACCACCAATAGTTGTAAATAAAGTGCACTGTGAAGGGTTAGAACAACCACCAATAGTTGTAAATAAAGTGCACAGTGAAGGGTTAGAACAACCACCAATAGATGTAAATAAAGTGCACAGTGAAGGGTTAAAACAAACATCAATAGTTGTAAATAAAGTGCGTGTACAATAATCATTATTTAACTCATTATTTTAATTATTATTTAGAAATTAAATGAAAGTATTCAATAATTATTAATATTTAATTTTTATTCTGCAGGTATCATGGATACCAAACAAAATATAAGTTAATTAATATTCATTATAAACATTCTTTATTCTTATATGATCGAAAATGTGGAACTGTCCGATAACTAGTTACTTACCCAATAATCTCTTTCTTTCTTATTTTCGTAAGTTTGTGTGATTAATTAAGTAATTATTTTAAATAACAAAAATTTCAATTAACAATTATTGATTTATTATATAAATTTTTCAATCAAAAACTATATAAATTATTATTTTTCCTTTTTAAAGACATATCTTATTTTGAAACAATTTTCCAATGGAAAATATTTAAAAATTGTATGTTGCAATAATACCATTGTATTGTATAAATTATATTAATGTTGTATTATCATTAAATTAATATTAGATTTATATTTTATTAATATTCTATTAATATTTAATTAATATTCTATTAATATTTAATTAATATTCTATTAATATTTAATTAATATTCTATTAATATTTAATTAATATTCTATTAATATTTAATTAATATTCTATTAATATCGTACTAAAATTCGATTATATTTTCAATAGTGCATTAATATTGTATTAACATAACATTTGGTTATGTCATCAATATTTTATTAATAATGTATTAATATTGTTCAAATATTGTACCAATATTGTACTAATATTACACTAATATTGTATTAACACTGTACTTATTTATACTAATATTACACTACCATTTGGTTATGTCATCAGGTTGTTTCAGTGAATATTACTCCCATGAATCACATGTAAATTTCAGTCATCAGGTCAGTGCCCAGAGAGAGGTTGTGTG